>OY986435.1:268924298-269106798 GCA_963920525.1 Dichetophora obliterata | reverse complement strand
TACGCAGTACATTTCTTCGAACTTACCCTTAATATAAACGATTAAATTGCAAATTTTGTTTTGAGAACAAGTTGACACCAAAAAATTGCATAAAAACTAATAGCGCATTCTTTTCTGAACAAAATTCTGACCTTAAAATGCTGACCTTTTCTGAAAATTCTACATTTCTACATGCAACATTAAGCTTACAAAAATTATTTAAAAATTCCAAAAAAATGTGAAAAAAAATTTTGATTGATTTTTCGTGGTATTTTTTTATACTTATGGTATTTTTTGTGGGATTATTACATGCATATGGGATTTTTGGTGGTATTTTTAAAACGCGTGGTAGTTTTATGATCGTGGGATTTTTTTGGTATTTTTTAATTGCTGTGGGAATTTGTTTTGTTTAGTATGAGAATTTTGGTGGTATTTAATTTATGTTACTTTGGAAAAAGGTAATTTTCGTGGGAATTGTTCCGAATTTTGGCTGGCAACCTTGAGCACAATATATATACATTCAATATAAGCATAATAACAACTGTATCATAATAAAGTATCATGTTTTACTGATGCAAAGTTCCGGTTTATTTTAAGGGACAACAACTTCAATATTTTAATGATTTTTGTAATTATCCGACACTTTGTGTTTTCGTCGAAGCACTTTTGATAGCAACAATGTTTTTATGTATATTATTTCGAAAAAGCCACAAAAATGCCAATGGCTCAGTTGGCTAGGGCTTTAATTTTAATTTATGTATTTTGGAATCTTGAGTAGTGGGTTCAAATCCCATCAAAGACATAACTTTTTTTCTTAATGGCTTTTAGTTTTGTTTTGGTTTTTTTTTTAGTTTGTTCCGTTTTTTTTAGTTATTTCGTTCTGTATTTTGCATTAATTGCTTATAATAACAAAGCGAACGCGTTCATTTTCTAACTCTGTGCTCGAACGTTTATTCTTAATTAAGCAGATTAAGCGACTATTGGTTAACAGCTGCAATGGTCGAATGGATAAGCAAATGCACTTACACTCACGCGGCCGAGGTTCAAGTCTCCGGATAATGGTAATTCTTCAACTGCCGGCAACATTACTTGGAAATTCAGTTCGCCTCCATACCCGCTTATATCTTTTTTTCTATAGGCATGTCCTAGGACGGCATGTCTATTAAATGAACTGCGGTAGCAGTAATGCACCATGCATCTCATGGTATGAATGTAGCATTAATGCCGAGAGATGCATGCAGAATTGTTGCTAGGGCAGTTCATTTCGCAGACATGTATACCTTCTGCATTCATATTATAAGATGCATGCTGCTATGGCAGCTCATTTGGCAGACATGCCGGCCTAGGTCGGTTATGGCCGGCCTATACAAAAACAATATAAGCGGGTATGGAGGCGAGCATGTCTCCTGTCCTTCCGAGGCATGTTGCCGGCAGACATACAGAAGGACTCCTTTTCCAACTGATCAATAATACAGCCTTCAAACTCAGTTTGCTGCTATCGATAAACAAGCGCCACTCTTTGGGATCGTACGGCTGACTGAAGGTATTAAATAAAACATGGGCCGAATTGTCTGCTATTGCGAAGACATTCCTGGGGCCGAATTACAGCATCCGTGATCGAGCAAAATTGTACAAGATTGATAGGCACTTGTCTTGCCGTGCCCATCTTAAATTTGTTCGATCACGGATGCTGTAATTCGGCCCCAGGAATGTCTTCGCAATAGCAGACATTACCTTTCTTAATAAAGTGTCTGGAAAATGGTTTTTCACGATTTCTGTAGTATGCCTCCTTAACATCGGGTCCCAAAAAGTTGAATTGATGCATACGAGAAGAATGCAATTCCGATTTTTCCTTTGACTGTTCCATAGCTCTTATCCAATCATTCAGTTGCGCTTGCGATAAAACGTGAGTTTTGCTTTCAGCTGTAAATACACTTCCTACAGTGGTTCCTTCCGACTTCACTGACTCGAAGCATTTTCGATTGTTTTCACGTGTTGAATCGGGACAAGTAGGATAAGGAACATCATCAGTATGAGTAACTGGCAATGAATAGTATTGACCAGGGTTGCTACTCAAACAAATTTTTTGCTACCAATCTCAGCTTAAAAAATCGATCAAATTGAACAGAAAATTACAAAAGCAAAATAATGCTTTAATACTCTTTTCGGAATTCTGTAAAAATGTCTCTTAAGTGATCATAAAAACAATAAATATATTTAGTTATAAGCCCGAAAATATATACGTGTTAACTTTATTTAAAAAAACTAAATTTCTTAAATACTAGATGTAGCAGTTGCTTAACAAGCGCGTAAGATGGCTACATAAATTGGTACGTTGAAGATACATTTAAGTTAGGTTGCCCGCTCAAATAAACTTTTCTGAAAACTGTAAAAATAAAGACATTACGTTATACTTAAAAAAATGTATATTATACTTTTTGACATTGCTACCTATTCTTGAATCCGCGTCGAGTAAATATCGTCGTCGAGATGACATGAACAATCACTGCAACGTCGAAATTGAAAGTTTCCAGAATACAACAATTTTGTTTCGACGTCGTTTTGAGAGCGAGCTTGGGTTCAAGAATAAGGGCGATTGTTAGAGAGATGTGTGTAATGAATAAATAAACTTACCCGATCTTATAAGCAATACATTTATTTAATTCTTGCCGTTTTTCAAAAAAACCCCTTCTTGACATTTATTTTTTTAAGGCGATCATAATAAATAACTGGTTCGATAAAAAATCCAAATTTTGTATAAATCCTGGAGAACGTAACATATGGCATTCCAAATGCAAATTTCAACAAGCAATTGACCATAGAAATTCATGCATTATTTTAGAAGATAATTCTCTCTCTGTACTTAGAACGTTTACAATTGAATTAATGAATGCTTTCATGGAAGGTTTGTAAAAATTGTGATTACGAAAAAGTCTATGTCAGTAAAAAATTAATTTTTTATACTTACGTTTTGGTTATTTCGTAAAAGGGTGAACCGTCAAGTTTGCATAATATATAAAATGTTATATCTTCAAAAGTAATGTTTGGTTCTTTATGGTTAATCACTTGTTGAATAGGAAAAAGCATAACCTTTCTTTTGATACCCATAATGCTTAGAAAGAAAATTTAAAAAATCACAATTTTTCATGTCCCTTTTCTGAACTTTCAACCCATAAATAAACTTTCAACCCTATATAAAATTTCCAAATGTTGGCTTCGTAAGGAAATAATTTGAGAAGTGTAGAACAGTTAAAAACAGTCTAGAAAAAAAAATAAATGAATTGATTTGACTACAAAAATTTGATTTGATTGATTTGACTAGAAATTAATTTAGCTATAAACAATTTTAAGGGCACATAAAGGAAAAGAAGTAATTCCGTATAAAATTAAAAAATTTTAAAAATTGGTTTAAGCTGACCAAAAGTAGTGAACATCAGTATTATTATTGGCCAATTGCTTAGAAAGCGTTATTAATAATATTAATTGTGTTATGCTCTTACTTGCTCCTACATTTTGTGTTTATCAAAGTCAAGTCAGAAAATTTTCTTTCTGCTGCTGTAAAACTATAGTATGGATAATGACGAAAAAAATGGCGTTCAATTCTGACAATCGAGCAAAGGACTAAATTTGAAAGTGTTCAAAAATATTAAAAATGGTAGTGTTACAAAATGTTCATTATTTTAACAGGGTGACCCAAACGTTATGATTTCCATTTCGATTTAATTTCAACGAGTCTTATTTGCAAACAGTTTTTAACCGACTTCAAAAAGGAGGAGGTTCTCAAGTTGGTTGTTTTTTTTTAAATATATGTGCACCGATAACTCCTAAAGTACTACACTGATTGCCACAATTTTTTGTCAACAGATAGAGAAAAACTTTGTCTTTCGAATCATATTGACACTACGGTACTGAAATTAGGTACAGGGGTAGGCATAATTATGAAAATTTACTGTGAAGAAAGTGGGAAGTATCAACTTGGTACAGGGGTTGGAACAATTATTACAAATTACGGTCAAAAAGGGGGCGTTGTTCGACAAAGACGTGGCAATATAAGAAAAACGCAGTAACTCGAATAACATTGACACTAGGATACTGAAATTAGGTGCAGGGGTAGGCATAATAATGAAAATTTACGGTCAAGAAAGTGGGCGTTATTGGACAAAAAGGCGTGAAAATATAAGAAAAATACTGTTTCTCAGTTAATGGGAAAAATTGTTATAATAATATCTAAAAAGGAAGAAATAAAAACTTTTTAACAAAAAAAAAACAACTTCAAACTCACTACGAAGTAAAAAATAGTAAAAAACCCGAGGAATACAATTTTGATAGTGAAATTCTCAGAAGGCGCTGGATGGCGCGCGCTAACTCTTTTTTTTAAGACATTTCTTGCTATCATTATTTGTAATCTAAGGTACTTTGATCCTGGCCAACCTTGGCCATTTTTTTATTTTTCAAATTTAATAATTTTTTTAATTTTTATTCCTTATCGCAATAACGGGATAGCAAAAAACTTCAAAACAAAATATTTGGTTTAAAAGTTTAGAGTATATCCTTTCACAAAATATAAAGATCTGTGCAATCAGAAATTTAACAAAATGTTATAGGACTGCAAAAAAAAAACAATATTTTTTTATATTACAAAATAGCAACTTTGAGGCCTTACAAAAACAAAACTTTGCACCTCAAAATAAAAAACTGTCGAATTCAAGTAGCCCAAATATATTTATATCGAAATTTATCAAAATATTATAATAATTTGCAAGTTGCACTTTTTTCTGGGTGTCCAACCCTTTGTATGGGATCGCCCCACCGTGTGCCCCCTTGTTAAACACCATACAATGTTATCAGTTAAACTTCATGTGTAAATTGAGTTCAAATGCTGAATTCCTAGACTGTGCGGTCTGTAACTCCAAAGCTACTCGATATCGCAAATTTTGGTTGTATGAGAGGTGCCCCCTTGCCCCCTTGTTCAACACACATAAAAGGTTATCAGTAAAACAGCACGTGAAAATTGTCGTCGAATACTGAATTCCATGGCTGTGCCAACTATAACTCAAAAGCTATTCGATATCTCAAATTTGGGTTGTATGGGAGGGGCCACTCCCCCTTTCCCAACGCTGTGCGTACTACGACTGAAACCTGCGCATGAATGCGAACAACCAATTTGGAAAGTTTCATCGCGATCGCATGAACGGTGTAGAAATGTATTCAGGACACACAAACAAACAAACAAACCCGCAAGGGTACATTTAATTTTATATATATAGATTACTACTACATTATTATTTTACTTTTTTTGTCATAAAAAAAAGCAAGGGTACCCCGTTTGAAATTGATTTTTCAAAAATGTTGTGTATATTTTTGTGTATAACAATATCGAGCCATAACCGCAAAAAAGTGTAACCAACACGAAATCCTAAATGCTCTTTTTAATGACAAACGATGATAGTACTATAACAAACCCATCAATTGCCAAATTTTCACATCTCTAAGTTAAGCCGTTCTTAAGTTATACGATCACAAAAATCGAGTTTACTTGTACTAGAAAATTCCTTCTCCTGTAAAAAGTTTGCTTTTGGTTTTGACACTTGTTTTGAGGTTATGGGCCGATATATTTAACTTGAATCTCTTTGTTGAAAAGTGGAATCAAGTGCAATTAAAAAAAATTTTTTTTGGTTTTGTTTTTAAAAAAAATTCAGTACTTATTTATATAGTAATTTTAAATTTTAAAAAATAGCAACTCTACAACACAACCAAAGTAAAATATAACTGTTAAACATTTAAATTGACGTTACTAACCTAGTGATTAACACGCTTATTAAATTTTCCTGTTCTAGTTGCAATTTTTTGGGAAAAAACAACAAAGAATGTGAATGGACAATATTGATCACAAACGTTGACCACATAAATAGCAATTTAAAAATAAAAAGTTTGTATTGTTTTTATAAGTTCAAATGCGAGAGGCGATATTGTGGCATTTCGAAATTCGGTTACGATGTCTTAAGCTTTAATAACTGCATCCTGCAGCTCTTCTTCCGCCACATACGCTTGTTCTCCTTGTAGTGTACCAAACATGACAGCCGCACCATCGTAACCCTGCCCGAACATAAAATCGCAATCTATGCCGAATTCCTTATATTATCTAGGATCTGAAAGCATAGGTCTCAATTCAGTTCAAATTCATTAGGAAGGCGTAAATGTAAGCGATGAGATACGAAGAGCTCTACAATGAGTTCTCTATAAAATCAAATGATGCTTATAGAACTTATACCAACCTTATTGGAGAAAAAATTCTTAGAGATCCTAAAAAATTTTTTGATTTCGTTAATGTCAAACGTAAATCAGCTGGATACCCCTCATCTATGTTTAAAGGCAATACAATTTCTTCCAACCTCCAAGAGATCTGTAATCTTTTTGCAAATCACTTTAGAGAAGTTTTCTGTGCTCCCACAACCCAGACTCTCTATTCCTCCCCCTCTCCTAATGCGACAGACATTATAAGCAATATCAGTCTGACGCTGGATGAAATTGTTAATGCTATCATGGAACTTGATTCAAACAAAGGACCTGGACCAGACCTCATACCACCAAGTTTGTTAGTTCAATGTATAAACAATCTTGCCATTCCCTTATTTATACTTTTCAACAAATCCTTATCCTTAGGTGTTTTTCCATCCTACTGGAAAATCTCCCATTTGACAACTATATATAAAAGTGGCGATAAAAGGTCTGTTGAAAATTACAGAGGCATTGCCATCTTGTCAGCTATACCAAAATTATTTAAAAAGATAATATGTGATAAGCTGACGAGTCTCATTAATCCCCGCTTAAACGAGCAGCAACATGGGTTTCGGAAAGGTCAATCGACCACCACTAACCTAATGATCATGGTCTCCGATGTGTTAAATCAAATGGAAAAAGGACGCCAAGTAGATGCAGTTTACACAGACTTAAGTAAAGCATTTGACCGTGTCGACCATAATATCTTAATTTTCAAGTTAGAAAAATTTGGCATTTCCGGTTTCTTACTCAATTGGATCAAATCCTATCTCTGCGAACGATCCCAGTTTGTTAAATTTCAAGGCATTTTTTTCAAATGATATACCGGTCACCTCTGGTGTACCACAAGGTAGTCATCTTGGCCCAATACTTTTCAACATTTTCATTTCAGATTTATCTATTACTCTTTGTGACAATCCCCATCTTATGTACGCAGATGACCTTAAAATATATAAGATCATTAAATCAGAAGTTGATGTAACTTTCCTACAATCGAAACTGCTGTCCCTTGAGCAATGGTGTAATCAAAACAAACTTCACTTAAATGTTAAGAAATGTTGCGTGATAAGTTTTTCCCGTAAGAACTTGATACCAGAATGCAGTTACCTCCTTAATAATATTGTTCTGAGCAGAACCAACCATATTGTAGACCTTGGAGTTGTCCTAGATAATAAGCTGAGATTTAATCTACATTTTGATAAAGTCTTATCGAGGGCAAATAAACAGCTGGGATTTATAAAAAGACGTGCTAAAGAATTCCAAAATGTGTGGGTAACCAAAACGTTATACTGTACCTTAGTGCGACCACTTCTTGAATATGCTTGCATCATTTGGAATCCAGCCTTTGAATCTCATAGCGACAAAATTGAATCCATTCAAAAACAGTTCCTGCTTTTTGCGTTAAGAGATATCTTTGACCCCCGTGACTATAACAACTTGCCACCGTATGAACAAAGACTCAGGCTCCTCTCTCTGATGCCTCTATCTTCAAGAAGAACTTTACTGTGTTCATGTTTCACATTTGATGTTATTAATGGAGCTATTGATAGCGAATATATCTCCAGCAAAATTACACTAAATGACCCAATTAGACGTACTAGGCATACGCGGCTCCTAAATGAATATATTCACCACACTATTTACGCAAATAATGAACCCATTAGTAGGTGCTGTAGAATTTTTAATAATATTAGCGAGCACTATTCACCATCCATACCAAAATCCACATTTAAGCGAACCCTCTCAACGTCTCTCTTTGACTCGGAATAATTTGTCCTTTTCAAGCACTGCTCCCTACAGAGTTATGCTTCTTGGTCTAGTCCCCCTCCGTCATCCCCTAAAAGTAGTACTTAAGATATATTAGCGTAGTTTAAGTATTCTTTTGAAATTAATTTAAATAATATGTAAGTAAAAAAAAAAAAAAAGAAAGAAAGTAAAAAATGTAAATAGAATTAGTAAATTGCCTTGCTTGGTGAAATAAATAAATAAATAAATAAAACTGAAGTGATTTGCAACTTTTTACGCTGTTGCGTTGTAGTTGCCTTAATGCTAATATATTAGATTTTTATACCCTCTTTTTAGATTTTTAGATTTAGATTTTTATAAGGGTCTACCCTTAGGGGGGTTTAAACCCCTAAAAGCCCCCTTGTGTACGGGCCTGCTCAAATGTACATTCTTTTTGACTAAATATACAATTTAGGGAAAAACTTAGGGAAAATCAAAAATTTCAAAAACAACGATTTATTGGAACACGTGTTACAATTTATGCATTGCACATATTTTTTAAAGTCTTGTTTGTTTTTTTAATATTTTTAAAAAATTTATAACAACCCCACAAATCTATCTTATCTAATCTATCTAAATAATAACTATCCTTCAAACTACTGATAAACGAGTTGGCATCTTTACGCCAGTCATTAAATCAAATGCATTTAAAGTAGCTCACCTAGATTTCTTGCAAACATTTAATTAATGCATCACTTTCGTTAAATGTTGACGAAAACAAGGAATACTTTTTTCGTCACCTCCCAGCGCCTCTTGCAGTAAACCTATATTTGAGCACAGTTGTTTTTGAGTCAGATCTTTACTGCTGGTAATAAATTAAGATTATAATTATTATTATAATGTAATTGCTTAATGCAAACATTAATAATAAAATATCGTTTTATCGGTCACAGTATTATTATTCTATACCTTTGACAAAGTACACTTAACAAAATGTGTCAAAGACTGCCAAAAATGTTATTATAGATCAATACTTCGAAAATCTTTATATGTTTATGTAAAGCAATTGTTGTCTGTCTGTTTGCTAAAGGCTTCAAAACTACTGGTCTAATTGAGCTAAAATTTTGACAGCAAATGTGTTTCGAGTAAGAGATGATTTAGAAGTAATGAAAATTAGTATTATATGCGTGGCATTTGATCAATTGCGTGGCACCTCATTCAAACGTGATGTCTTGCTTGCCACCTACAAAAGTTTAGGCCTTAAAATTTTGAAAAAGTGAACTTTTATTAAAACCAAAACTACATTTTCAAAACAAAAAACGTAGTTCTTCTAAACTAACTGTCCGACTGTGTCAAATACTCAGAACATTTTTTTCTCTGTGTTCAAAAACTACAAAAAAGTATATATTTTTTGTATATATTTCAAAGTATAAAACAAAATATAAGTTTTGCATAAAAAAAATAATATTAAATTTTTTTCAAAATGACCTTGTTATTTATTATGTTGATTTTATATGATTTAAATACAAATTCTAAATGTTTGATAGTTTAAATCATACTTGATTTTAAATACAAATTCTAGTTGTTTGATAATTTAAAATTGTTTATTGTTCTAACGAATCTTTCCAAAGAAACAGCAACAACAACAACAACGTTTTTCCCAATATGAAAAGAAAAAAATCACTAGCTGATTTTATTGCAATTTCGGCCATGCAATTGTTCTAACTTTGACCTTAAGCTCAATAAACGATTCTAAACTATCAAACAACTAGAATTTGTATTTCAAATCAAGTATGATTTATGCCATCAAACATTTAAAATTTGTATTTAAATCATATAAAATCAACACAAATAAAATAATATTTTTCATTTGCGTGATCTTAACGATACATATCCAAACTGGATATAGAAACAGGACTTGTTTTGTTTTATAACAATGCAAGTTCGATTGCGTTAAATAATTTTTATCACAACTTCAATTGGAAATTATGTTTCGCTGATAGAAATTCGAATGCCGCATTGTCATGGTAGGTACAGAAAATATTTTATTGGGTATGTGGTCTTGCATTTCTAATAAAATGAAAAACATTAAACAAAAATATCAATCATGGATAAATGAGACTTGCAGGATTGCAGCCATGTCTACAGAGGAAACTTTTCAAAATTGGCATTTCCAACAGAATACTGATAACAAAAATCTTCGCATCGAGGCAAGGAGTCGCTGTAATGCAATTTCAAAACCCGAAAAGTTGTAGATCTTCTGCAATGCAAGAAATTTATTTTCAAACGAGAGCAGTTAAAAGGATCCTTACAAATCCCAACATAAACAAAGCTTCTGGTCCTGATGGAATACCGCTAATTGTGCTTAAAATATGTGCTTCTTCTTTTAAACTGTACTACTTTTAAACATTTCCTACAGGAGTATTTCCATTTTGTTGAACCAATGCGTTCACTTCTTCGGGGAGAACAACATTGAGCCTCTGGATATTTTAAAGGCGTTAGACCGAGTGTAAAGCGGTCGTTTTCTACATTAGAACGAGTTAACAACTATTTACGGGCAACTATGAATGAGGAGCGATTAAATGCACTGGCCTTATTAAATATTGAAGTAGATCTAGTACAACAACTAAGTTATGAGGACTTTAAAAGTTATTGCGCACGAGCACATAATAAACTCTTTATTTTTATTATTTTGTATAAATTATTAACAGTCAAAACACGCAAAACCCTAGTAAACTGTTGAAACTGTGCATTCTTCCAGTTTAGCAAATGAGCTGTCGAAAATCTTTTGCACAAACCTAATAAGTATGCGCGACCAAATCGTCAAGAAAACTTGCATTGATATTTGTGCAAATTCGAAGTCAGCTCATTTTTCTTCTTATTCTGGGTTTTTAACTATCTTGAAAGACAAAAAATTAAGTTTTTCTTTAAATAATTTTATTAATTTGCTTTTTTCGCCTTCTTTCGGCGTTTTTATTTTTTTATTACTGACATTTTTTCAAATGTTTATCAACTGTCAAAATTTCACAAAAAGTAGAAGGTGCGTTCATGAAAGCTACCACTTACAATTGTAAAATTGGGAAAATTGCCCGTTTAGATGAATACCCTTACTATGTAATTGTGTGTAAAAATTAAAAATACAATTTTATAATTTTGTAAGAAAAAAATGTAATATGTTAGAGGCGGCGCTAATGTAGGGCCTAGGGAGGCAGGATGCCTAAATCCGCCACAGGATGTGGCCAAAAAATTAAAACTTGTAAATAACTTATTATTTTATGATATTATCTATGAGAAACATGTTAATATTATTAATTTAAGAAATTTATACATAAAATAATTTACCATGATGATAAATAAAATAGTTTCCACTGTTTCACAAATGCAATATTTCTGTTTCGTAAATGTTTAGTAAATGTTTCGTAATCTTTTTTTGTTTTAATAAAAATGAAAGGCTTTGGCAAAGGATAATGAAAAAATGGTTGAGGCAAAAAAAATGACAATATATTAAATATGTTTCTTAATTACTAAATTACATCATCACTTTACTACCTTATTACCTTATTAGCCAATTAAACTGCCATGAAAATTTAAACTGCCAAAAAAAAAACCAGAGTAGATTTTTAAATTCAATCACTTGGAAAATAAACTTAAGTTATTTCAAACTCTTCTAAAAAACGTTGTATACAAAAAGTCTTGCCCAATTCAGAGAATTTTGTAAATTTTGTAACCCAAGTCCAAAATCAATTTCTTTTTTTGTAACGTAACGCCAGCACATATTTTTGCTTATATCTTTAAGTCGTTAGGGTCGATTGTTATTATTGTTTTTACTTAATATAATGCTACTTAATTACTACACAAATAAGAAAAACTCTTTTAAAAAATCAGACTTTTGACGTAGAATCACGTCTTACAGCGCGGTTTGTATGGGGGTCATTTTCACGAATTTTTTCAAAGTACAAAGTACAACGTACAAAGAAAAAAAAAAATGCCAAAATATCAGTTTTAGTGGGAATAAAACGAATTTAGCTGCAGTAGCTGCTTATGCTGTTTTTAAAGTTGCTGTTGTTGTGTTTGCTTGTTTGGTTCGTTATCACGTCGTTCGCTGTTGTGCTGCTTGTTGTTGTTGTTGTTTTTTATTATTATGTTTTACATACATAAATACTCATCAGTTGCTGTCATTTTTTTTGTTACCCAGATAGCCAATCGGCTCGGTTGAAAAGGGTGTGCACTTTTAAAAGCAATGAAGCGGACCGTTTCGTTGTCGGCAAACTATGCAATGTGTGTTTCATATAAGCGTACCATATATAAAGTTGTATATTAATGTTGATTTAATACAAATTCTAAATGTTTAATAGTTTAAATCATTCTTGATTTTAGATACAAATGCTAGTTGTTTGATACTTTAAAATCGTTGAAATCGCTAATAAAATTGAGTTTTAGGTCAGGTTAGAGCAATTAATTGCTCTAACGAATTTTTTTGCAAAGAAACAACAACAACAACAACAACAACAACAACAGCAACATTTTCAATATGAAAAGGAAAACATCACTAGCTGATTAATTAGTTATCTGTTTGACTAAATAGTTAGATCAGTTAATTGTTCTTACCTGACCTAAGGCTCAATAAACGATTTTAAACTATCAAACAACTAGAATTTGTATTTAAAATCAAGAATGATTTAAACTATCAAACATTTAGAATTTGTATTTAAATCAAGGAAAATCAACATAATAAATAACAAGGTCATATAGAAAACTTTAAGTTGTATATTAATTTTATTTGTTGTTAAACAATTTTAACCTTTTCTTAAAATAGTTTTTATTAAGTTGCAACAATAAACTAAAGAATAAACGGCAACTCAACTGATTCAATGCATATTTCAGAGCTTTTTGGCGAATGGGTGAAAAAGAGAGGGAAAAAAGACAAGAACAAACGACGCATCAAGCGAATATGGTATAAATTTAAATTCGAATCTTGATATATAAAAAAGGACTTTACAATTATATAGAGAACGGATTAAAGGTACAAAAACATGTCGTTTTCATACCACCAAATCAGACGCTGCCATTTTAAGTACCGTTTAGCTGGAACAGTCACATTCATGAATTGTTGGGTTGCAATACAATAGAGAACACAGATGCATGTAGCTAGAGAGCCAGTATGTGCTACAAAACAATTTATTACTACAAGCCAAGGTTGCCAGTTAAAATTTGAAACATTTCCGACAAAAAGTTACTTTTTCACATTAACATAAATTAAATACAAAAAAAATTACCATGATAAAGATAAACAAAAAAGTTTCCACCGCAATAAACAAAATATCAAAAAAAAAAAAATTTCAGGATCATTAAAAATTACTACAAAAACTCCACGCGTTTTAAAAATACCACCAAAAATTCACTATGCATTTAAAATTACCACAAAAATATCATTCGCATATCAAAATACCACAAAAAATCCCATGTGCATAAACAATTTAAAAATATTGTTTCTTTGGAAAAATTCGTTAGAGCAATTAATTATTCTAACCTGACCTTAAGCTCAATAAACGATTTTAAACTATCAAACAACTAGAATTTGTATTTAAAAGCAAGTATGATTTAAGCTATCAAACATTTAGAATTTGTATTTAAATCATAGAAAATCAACATAATTAATAACAAGGTCATATACATAGATAACTTTTAACTGTAATTTAAAAAAATTCCGAAATACCACAAAGAAATTTTGTTTACTAAAACAAAAAAATTTTTAAGAAGAATATTACCAAACTCCCACGGAAATAAAAAAAATACCCAGCTGAATTCCCACGCCAATTAAAAAAATACCACGCTGAATTAAAAAATTTAATAGGAATTCCTAAAATTACCACGAATGGGATTTTTCCAACATAACTGGCAACGTTGCTACTAGCTGCTGATATTGTTGTTTTGGTTCTGCATGCACTGCAAAGGGCCGTTATTCACTCGGCAATTCTATGAGCAATAATTGCTTTCGCCACAAGTAGTTTGTTGACTATTCGAGTTGAAAGGGGACTTTTGTAAACCCCCTCATGCAGGCGAATAATCAGTTTTTCGCTTGCGGCAAAGGCAATTATTGTCGAGTGAAAAGCGGAACAAAGAGATCTTTGCTACCAGAGCAAGAGAATAATTGCTCTCGGAGCAAAATTTGCTTTCGCCTCAAGCTCGAGAATTTTCGTGTGTGACATTGCTCGAGAATTGCCGAGTGAAAAGCGGGACATAGTAAGCAAAGTTCCGTTTATTTTCTGTGGACGATTCGGTTCATCCCTTCTAACGCTGCTCAACCGCTGTGATCATGCTCTTCTCTGTGCGTCGTTGTTTTAGATTTGCTTGGTAATTGTTGTTGGTTCAGTTATGAATTTTTTTTATATGTTCTTAATTCTTACACTCTGGCAATAGAGTAGCTGCAGTCAGTATATGACAATCGAAGTATTTTTAACAAAAATTATATCAGCTTATATAAATATATCTGTGTCGACAAGGAATAACGACTAAGCTCAAATTATCGTAAAAACCGATATTTTTATTGTACTTATTCCGACCTTTTTTCTGAAATATATGAAACGTTACAAACGGTTATAGGTGCAGAATTAAGTGGTTATCTATTCTGTGCAAAAAATGTTTTCCTGCATTCTATCAAAGATTGGCAACGAAGAAAATGCCATATAGCTTTTTTACGATATTTTGAGTTTAGTCGTTATTCATTGTCAACACACACACACACATATATATATATATATATTTTATATATATATACATATATATATACATAAGCTTTCAATTTATTCAATTAACTTTATGTTCATACATATGAATTATATATTTCCGTTGTGGTACCACTTTTCCAAAAACAAATCGTTGTAATAATATATATATATATATTTTAATAAATTGATTTAAACTATTTTAATATGACCTACTTCGATTGTCATATGCCGACTGTAGCTACCAAATTTCCAGAGTAGAAATTCAGAATATCTATAAAAAAAGACATAGTTTCGATAGTATCGTAAGTATAGTCGTAGAATTCCTTTTTATATAGTAATAGAGAAAAATTCCGGTTTTTTTTCATTTATATTTTTCAAAACTATTTTAAACATTTCATCTTCTAAATAAAAATTATTCAAAAACATATTTGGTGTTGTGGTTCTTCTTTAAACTTACTTGATCTAATTAAATTCATGTAAAAATTTGTTTTGTTTTATAAAAAGCTTTCGTTTGATATTTTTAGTGATGAATTTGTTGTAAATTTTTTATGTTGGTTAAAAGTAAATGGTAATTCAAAGTTATGTGAAATGTTCAAAGAAATGGAAATAAATATCGGAAAAATTTGAATTATTTATTTTTGCTGTAGTATAGAGCATAAACATATACATAATATATACATCAAACGAAAACTATTTATAAAACAAAACAAATTTTAACATGAGTTTAATTGTGAGCTTTTTAGATCAAGTAAGTTTGAAGAAGGCAACAACAACAATAAATTCGTTTTTGAATAATTCTTATTTAGAAGATGAAATGTTTTAAAAAAGTTTTGAAAAATATAAATAAACAAACGAGAATTTTTCTCTATTACTGTAGAAAAAGGAATTCTACGTCTGTACTTACGATACTATCGAAACTGTGTCTTTTTCTTTTTTTTTTAATATATTTTCGTACAAATTTGGAATTTCGTACAGTTTGGAAATGACCATATTGATTACAAAATTTGCAAGACTCTCTGAATTTGACAAGACTCATTGAATACAACTTTTTTTAGAAGAATTTGAAACAATATAAGTTTATTTTCCGAGAGATAAAATTAAACGATTTTTACTGTGTTTTTGATTAGGCTTTCTGATCTGGCGTGACGTTACTGGCGTAACGCTACTTAAATTTCCATTGTAGTTTAACTCATTTACGCCCTCTGTACATGCGCGTGTACAGGTGTTTATATATGATTCGTGAACGCAACTTTTTATATATAATCGAATTGTTTATTGAAATCGATACAAGACGTCAGTAGTAGTAGAAATAGAAAAAAATGTGTGGTTCCCGCGAAAATTAATGTCAATTTGTGCATTTTATTTTATGATATTCTCAAAGTAACTAATCATGCAATAAAATGACAAAAATGCCGGTCATTGTGTACACCAGATTTTATAAATTTGTGCCAATATTTATTGAATTTTGCATTTTGAGTTAAGTTTAGATTGTAATTTATTATAATAAAATAAAAAAATTTCAAATTTTGTTATATTATGTAGCAAAAAGTGTTAAAAAAAAATCAAACAGGTGATTTTTTCAAAATTTTTTTCACTTAATTTTTTTTTCTTTGTTTTATAACTTACTTTTACTCTTTTTAATTACATTTATAATAAAAAATCATAAAAATATATAATATATTATTATATATAATAATTAGGTAGTAAAGTAATTATGTAGTCTAATAATTAAAAAACAAATGTAGTATATTTTTCCTTTTTTTTTCCTCAACCTTATTTTCATAATCTTTAGCTATTGCCTGCCATTCTTACAAAACATTTACGAAAAAAAAACTTCATTTGTGAAACAGTGCAGACATTAGATCATCACGGTGAATGAATTTATGCATAAATTGCTTAAATTAATAATATTTAAATGATTTTCTTAGAAAATATCATAAAATAATATATTTTTACAAAGTTTTAAATTTTTTGGTCACGGTTGACTTTTCTGTGGAAATGATCATACTATAAAAACCTTAACCCTTTATACGGCCATGTAACAGAACTGTAACAAACTCCAAATCACTCTATAATTTTGCACTTCTGTAAATTGCAGTATCTTTCACAGCTGTAACACATTAGGCACAAGCCGTACACAATGTCAGAAGCAATCAAGAAAGAGAGGGAGGAATAATTTGTTGTTTATTTTAGCTCCAATTTTTTAATCGATCATTTCGGTGTTGTGTGAACACGTGCAAGTTACAAAGTAAAAAATATATGGTTTTAGCGAGATTGATAAATTTATCTCATAAAAATACAATTATTGTAGTAAGTATGTTCAAAGTTTATGTATAGCAATTGAAATAGGAAATTTCGCATGTATACCTGCAAAATTGAAATTTTGTGTTTGTACCAGAAATGTAACATTGCCTTATATTGTCTGTAGATTTCGTAACGATACTACAACTGATGCGACATATGGTTTTAGGGCAAAATAACTTCAAGACGTCTAAATAATGAGGATATTATCGAAATACTCAACCAAAACGACGACGATAGCGAAGATGGCCTCGATTTCGATGAGGACAGTATTGCTGATCCTGATTATATGGTGGACATACAAGAGATTGACTCATTTTCAGAAAACGACGATTTCGATGAGGAGGATCTTTTCGCCGACATAGAAGGCGGTAATATTACACCAGCACCATCATTAATACCTACAAACCAATCAATTCCGGTAAAGGCAGGACATGTGCGTAGAAAACCCACAACTTCACGAAAATCGATACCTTTATGGAAACAAAGAAACCTTATTTTGAATGAGCAACAACTCCGTTTTACAGGGAATAACACACTTCCCGATGATATTATTGGTCTTGATACTCCAATACAGTATTTTTTGTATCTGTTCGCTGTAGATATATTTGATTCAGGTGTCGATATTCAACAATAATAGGTGTTGTTTATATTATGTCACTCATAAGACACCCTAACGTTGCTAGTCTTTGGAGCAATAAAATTGGAACACGAATAATTCAAGAAGTAATGTCACTAAAACAATTTGAAAAATTAGGCTATGTATTCATTTTAATGACAATGAAAAATGTCATGCTCGATCTGATCCAAGGTGTGACAGGCTGTATAAAATACGGCCAATTGTCTATAGACTAAACCAGACCTTTAGAAAAGTTCCTCTTGAAGAATTCCTTAGCGTTGATGAACAAACGTGTTCCACTAAGGCAAAAAATTTCTTGAAACGATACTTACCAAATAAACCTCATAAATGGGGGTATAAAATATACGTTCTATGCGGCACTTCTGGATTTGCATTCAATATTGAACCCGAAACAGGAATAGAAAATTTCTTGCAAAACGGAGAACCTACATGTACATGTTGAACGTATAGAGAGAATCCAAAAACGTTTTGTTCGGTTTGCTCTAAGGGGCTTAAGTGCAACTGATACTTTAAACCTTCCTCCTTATGAGGATCGTTTAAAACTTTTAAAAATGCAATCTTTGAATGAGAGAAGGAAGTCTGCAGATATCGTCTATTTACACCAACTCATAACTGGTGTATTCGATTCACCAGAACTTCTAACTCTTATAAATTTTAACACTAACCGTAGAAGCAGTAGAAATGCTAACAATTTAATTTACTTACCTTTTAGTAGAACAAATTATATGGCTACTGCTCCTTTACATCGCATGAGTACCTTTGTTAACAACTGTAGCTTTTTTGATGTTCGAAAGGTCAACTCAAAAGTAGATTGAAAACTAATGTATGATTAGATCTATGTAAACGCATGGTTAGTTGTTATGTCTTGTGTTGTCCCTGAGCCCAACCCATATTATGGTGGGTACATTTTTCTCACTTTGGATTGTTTTGGACCGCTCTTATCGATATCATTGGGGCTATTCACGGTTTGAGCGTACTTTTAACAAATCGTATTTATAGCATTTGTTATTGTTCGAATTGTGAGCACCTCGCCATGTGACTGTCGTATAAAAAGACTGTGCAACTCTATGATGTATGTGATTATGCGGCTGTAGACAGAGCATAAAAATACGAGGTACAAAAAACACGTCCAAGGGCTGCTTTTATTTACGCGTGCCTGCGTATTTGCATTTGTATGCAAAACAACAGCAAAGCAAAATGCGCTTTCGTAAATTGGCGTACAAATAGCAGATCGAACAAATGGCAGACCAGCGTATTCGAACTGTGAATGGCCTTATTGAGATGTTTTGATGTTATTTGGGCTGGTTCTTAAGATGATCCAATGCGGAGAAAGTGCGAAAAAGCTGTAGTAGCTGAACTCTATAGTTATTGCATGTAACTTTAAAAAAAAAAAAAAAAAAAAAAAAAAAACCTAATTTGGGAGCTTCATCAAATGTTGTCATGAGACTATCTCGTATCATACCACGAAACCAAAACTATAGATTGTACTTTGATAACTATTTTACTTCTTTACCACTTCTTGAATATCTAGCTAATGAAGGAATACATAGTATTGGTACAATTCGACGAAATAGAATACCCGGCTGCAAGCTACCGCCAGAAAAAGAAATGGCAAAAAAGAAAAGGGGAAATTGAATTTGTAACTAATATTGAAGGTGTTGAAATTTCTACGGTTTCTTGGAAAGATAATAAAGTAGTGAATCTTGCCTCAACTTTTGCTGGAGTATTGCCAAAGACAGTCGTTAAGAGATATGACAAAACACAAAAAAAGTACATAGAAGTTGAGCGGCCACAAATAGTTGGGGAATATAATCGCCACATGGGTGGCGTGGATCTCATTGACAGTATTATGGGAAGATATAAAATCGCTATACGTTCCAAACGATGGCAAGTTCGGTTCTTTTACCATTTATTGGATCTAACCATGTCTAATTCATGGCTGTTATATAAAAAAGTGAGAAAATCCAAAAATATGAAAGATAAAGAATTGTCTTCGTCAAAGTTCCGCCTTGATGTTGCGAAAACACTTTGCAAGATGGGAACTAAAACATATGTTAACACCAGAGGATCACTTGAAATCGACATCCAAGCCAAGAAGCGTAAAGGTCCTGCTCAATATGTCCCTCCAAAAGATGTGCGGCAAGATCAGGTTGTTCATTGGCCAATGTGGGTTGATAAAAGAATTAGGTGCAAGTTTTCAAATTGCAAAGGCGTAAGTCAAACAATGTGTGAGAAATGTGGCGTTGCTTTATGCTATAATAAAAATAATAATTGCTTTCGTTTGTTCCATGTCTCGTAAAATTTTAAGCTCTTAACAGGCAATGTAACATAAATGTCACAAACCAATTTTAACCAAATAAAATTTTTTCCAACTAAAAAATGAAGTTTATAAAACAAACGTATTTTTTATTAGCTACAATCTATCGAAAAAATAGGCCAATTTTAATTTTTATGATGTTGCCATATAAAGGGTTAATTCCGGTATTGGCAAAGTGTTTAAACATCGACAACTCTAGAATACGAGTAAAAGCCAATTAATGTTAGCAGTTTAATCGCTTGTTGGATCACTTAATTACAAAGCGATGGTTGAAAACGTGTTGTTAACAAGTTAGCATGCTTTGATAAGAATTATAGCGTATTTTTTTCTGAGTGTAGTTTATATACTATGTTAAGTAGATGGGCATCAGAGCGGCTCTTACATTTATAAATGAAGAAAACAAGCTCTGATAGAAATGCGCTGCCTCTAGTGTTTGAAGCAGCGTATTTCATTTCTTTATCTTTACAACTCGGTTAGAACAATGTTTTACTTCCAGCTATTGGGAAAATGTTTGACGCGACGCCATTTCCGAGGTTCACAACGAGCTTACCCAATGCCGCAAATTCTATGTCTGATCAGTTGAGGTTCGGCAAAGGTTTCATCTAATTGTGTCGATCGAGCAGAGCGCATATAATTGTTCCAAACACACAAAACGTTATCAAGTGAAACATAAAGTTAATTGTGTTAACACATTTTCCAAAGATTATTTTAGTTAAAAATAAAAAACACCTTATCGTTATTGAACAAAATGGCTCTTAATGAGCTGCAACAAGTGGAGAGTAATGTCCTTACTAATGGCAAAGTTATAGCTATGAATGGAGGAAAACCCAAAATATCAGAAGAGGAAGTACCACAGGACTATGAGGATGTATTGGCAATGATCGGTATTGCTGTTTTACATAAAAAAGTTCAGCGCTTTAATTTGAATTTTAATAATCATTAAGGTTTCGGTAAGACTCAACTGATTGTGTGGTTGTCAAGCGGTCTGCTGATGATGATGGTCATCAACGAAACCATGGGCATGAGTATTCTAACCATAGCATCGCAATGCGACTTCGCAACAAATTCTATTGATAAAGCTGTTATGAGTGGAGCATGTTTTATTGGCAAGTAAATTTTTTTCTATCTATTCTATCTATTCCCTGCGGTGAGTATGTCTCTAATGTATTGTAAAATGTTTGTCGAACTAAATATTTTTAGTAGGGTAAATCAAGTTTTTTATTAAACTAAATATAACTCTAAAGTGGGTCATGAACAGTGTTGCCAGGTTAACCCAATAATGCTCACTACCAGAACCCGTTGAGTTTAGCTTTTGGAATTTTCAGCAAAAGCTTGTATTAATATTAGACGGAAAACTCTGAAGTTTAAAAAAATCTAAAGGATTTGGGTGTGGCGAAGCGCATGATTATAAACGCCTTAGGGGTCTGTAAGTAGAGAAATAAAAAAAAAATCTAAAAAATGATAAATTGGAAAGTTTTCATTTCGTAGCGTAGGCGTTCCACTTTAATCTAATGCACTTTTTTAATTATATTTTTTTTTCCTTGAGGTTTATAAAACAAAATAACTCACTTGAGTGTTCACCAGATTAAAAAGCCTAATAAAAAACACAGTAAAAATTGTTAAATTTTATCTCTCGGAAAATAAACTTATATTGTTCACTCTTTTTTAAAATACTGCACGAACTGACGCGAAAAAGTACACAAAAAGGCTTTTAATGTCAATTTTATAAACTTTTTTGGAAAAAGCACACTTTTGGCCTACTCTTACTTGGAAGCAAAAGCTTTTGCTCTTGGAAGCAAAAGCTTAACAGTGGCTGAGGATTTTTGAGGAATTTTTAAAAAATGCTTTTATCGCGTAAGATATATCATACTTTGTCATTAATGGGTTAAGATTATGGGGTTTTTTAACTGTGTTGAATGGTTTTAGGGGTTTTGAATCGTTAGGGGTTTTTTTAGGGAGAATTAATTTTTCTAGGGGTTTTTCGGGGCATTGGAAACATTGACCTTTCGAAATAAAGTTTTCTTACTTTTCCTTAAAATTATGCTAAAAATTTAAGAAAAGAAGATATTTGCCAGAGAAACAATTTGTGTCCGTACCATACAGTAGTATGGTACTCAGGCACAAAACTCCAGAGTATCGGACTCAATTTGATTTTTAAAAGCTACGAGTTGTAAGAAAAACTACGAAGTTTATGAAAAAAATAATCGCACATTGATATTAAGCCGAATGGAAACGAGCTTTAGCGAACAGGACCCGAGAAAAAAATTGATATATTCTGTTAATAAAGTTGCTGATATGTATCAAAACTGGCCTGAGTCTTAACTATAATGTACCTGAAACATGCCTAACAAGTGCCTTCAAAGGCACCTTAAAAAGTACCGTAGTAAGTCTGCATTATGTCAATAAAGTGTTAAAAAACGAGCGACTATTTTCGGACACAATCAACTGACATTGTGTTCTTACATTGTGCCTGTTCAAGGTGTTCCAGAACTAGCACTTCTTTCGGTGCAGAGGTCGGACATTTACCGACACGGGCACCGGACATATATCAGATATTTTATTCACACAAAATATGAAATTGTTTCTCGGGTTGGCTTCTTGGGTATTTCAGCAACACTTTATAAAAACAGCTGAACTGGCAGGATTCCCAATAAATTACCAATCATTTCCAACTTCACTTCAAACTTGCTTCGCGCTTTTTAATCCAATCTTTGGTTTAAAGGAATTTTTAATCCAAAAAGCACTGGACTATTTTTCAACTAAATCCAAAAATTAGTTTAACAGTTTTAATTAATTAATTAGTTAGTTTTTAATTCAAACATTAGCTGGGTCTCAAACCCTCGTTCCTGAAAAGAACTTGCATTCGTAATGCGAAACTATGTTAACAACTGAGTTGGACAAGTGGATAAGGTATTGGACCAGCACATCAGAAGACGTGTGTTCAAACCACGATCTGAACAGAATATTTTTTGTAATTTATTTTTATTTAGCTGGGTCTCGAACCCATGTTTCTGCTCGCTTGCTTACTTACTGCAAGCTCACTTGCATTCGTTATGATGCAAAATAAGTGTAACTTTCTTAACAACTGAGATGGACGAGTGGATAAGGTGTTGGACCAGCACAACAGAGGGCATGTTTTCAAATCATGAGCTGGTCAGAAAAGTCTTTTATTTTAAGTTGATATTTATTTACATTGCTTTTTTAAACTTTTTGCGGATCGAAAACTAATCTTTTGTGGATAGAAAAATATTAAACTTTTCCTTGGATTAAAAAGTAATCTATTTTTGGCATTGTCCTATATGTAATCCAAAGAATTTTCAAGTTTAGTCAAAATTTTTTAACCGTGAGCAATTGAGTGATTCCGTGTAAAAACTAAAAATAAAGCAGGTATGGGAAAAACTATAGACAAGAAAAGATATGCCCAAAATTATATCAACAAGTGAGAGATGGAGCCTCCTTTCAAAAGTAAGACTTCATTTTAAGGCCAATTTCACTTTGGACAATTGAGAACTATGAAGCAACTTTCTGCCCTTGTTAAAAACGTTGATTAGCTAAGCCCTTTAAATACATTGCAGTTGCACTACTTTTCAGTTGCCCCTATGAATTTTTTGTATGTTTTTTGAAAACAATTTTAGGGGAATTTTAGGGGGTTTTGAAATCCTATCTAGGTGTAAATGGTGAAAAGCACCTGGTAACTCTGGTCATGAAAGCAAGTTAGAAGAGAATATGAGTATTGAGAGAATTAGTATGAATAACAATGTGTGCACTTGCATGTTGGATTGTTCCATGGTATAATTAAAGAAGGTAGATGCATTTTGGAGAGACAGACTTTGTGAGCACGTCCGTTACGGGCACTCTCTTGCACGTTGCCTCACAATGTGTACACGGTTAGAAATCTTGTACTAAAATTGAAACTTTTCTGTACTACATATAAGTCCACACCAGCTATGGTTTCAAATCTAGTATTTGCAAAATACTAAAATATGGTTTTTATACAGCTTTGGTTTACAATTAAGTACAGGCTTGGATTAAAATATAAAAACAAAAAATAACAACCACCGCGATATTCGAACGCACTACATTCAGTTTGCAAACTCACTACTCTAACCACCGGGATATTGGCCTATACATAACAATCGCGATAAGCAAACATATGAACCGAGTCGCCTAATATTGAGTCGCAGCATTGCCAGGCTAACTTTTAACGGATCTTAATCCAAATTTAGTATCCAAATGTACTAGAATTTAGTATTAATTGTATTAAAAACAAAAAGTAATACAGAAAAGTACTTAAATTTAAACCAAAAAGGCTAAAATTGAAACAAAAAAGCTAAAATTTAAACCAAAAATGTAATATGAATGCTGTAATATTTCTTTGGTTTAAATTCTAGTACAGCAGAGTTTTAAATATGTGTAAGTATTTGAAAGGTTTCAATTTTAAACAGCAAGGTTTAAAAAAATGCAGTAATATTTTAGCGGTACTAAAATTTAGTCGAATATTTCTTTCTAACCGTGTACCGACATTTGTGCAATGCAACATTCACAAAATATTTTTATCGGGTCAACATTGTTGTTTTTCTTCAAAAATGGGTGCAGAAAAAGCATTCTTTTGAACTTCAAACTTTTCCACGTTTACCAAGTTTGAAAACGAATGAAGTAGAATGAAGGCGGCATAAATTATAATCTGGTCATGCAACAGAATGAGAGAGAAATTAGAACAACTTGACTGACATTCATGAGCGATAATGTGTAACCCACTTAAAAAAACTAATATTGACCCGTAAGCCAAAAGAACCTTGGTTTGGTTTCACTTGACTCATTCCACGCCACAACTTTAACTTAATTTTTTGATGTCAACATAAGGCGACAAATGTATACATGTATTTTGAAAGGTTTCCAGGAGGTGCATATAATCACATATTTTTTTTTTGGTAAAATTAGTATTGTTGTTGTTGTGGTAACACAAACAAAGTACGAAAACTAACGCTTTTTCTGCTTTATGGTGATTTTTCAAAATTCATACCTCAGAATCCGAATAAGATATCTACATAACTTTTTTGTATTGTGTAGAGCAGGGGTTCTCAAAACTATTTGGTGACGGATATTTGACGGAGTCCTAAAATAATCAAATACTGGGTTGTGTGTGTTTTTCATTAATAATCATGTTACATAACAAATAAATAGATATCTAATGGATGGTATGAAATTGTTTTTTATTTTTTATCAATTGTGTGATATCAGGCTTGATAGAAGATAGTTGAATTCTCATATTAGGTTCGGCATCCAGTCTGCTGTAGTATTTTGTTTTTGAAGCTGCATAGGCTGAGTAAGTTGTTGGGAACGGGAGAAGATCATTAAGGGTCTTTGTGGCAAAAACTGAATATTCATAACGGATCCTGCGCCAAAAATCATTCAGAGGCATTGTTTTGAACAGTGACTTCATCCTTTCATGACACTTCTAAAAATGATTCATAAATCTCTTTTGACATGCTTTCGGGCTTTTGCAAGTCTTAAATTTTGTATTCTGTTATTCAGGAAAATACGTCTCTAAACATGCGCGCACAGTATTGAGATGTTGGACCAATTCTTAAAAAATATTTATCATCTTGAAACATTTCTGAATCGCTAACGAACTCGCTGAGCGAAGAAAAGCCTTCTCTTTCTCTCTTACCAACGCAAATAATTCAACATTTTTTTATCTATTTACCTTGTAATGACAAATATAATTCGTTCAGTTTTTGAAACATATCTGGCATAAAAAAAAAGTCTGAGCAGCCAAGTTCTAAAATGCAAACGGTCTTTGAAATTAAAAGAAATATCTAGGAAAAAATGTCTAACTCCGTTCTAAGTTCATAGCCTTGTTATAGTTTTACCCCGAGACAATAATTATATCTGGAGCAGCAGTGTTTTAGTAGATATTTCCTTTTATTCACAAATTGGATCGTATGTATCAGCGACCTGCAGCGATGAACTGCAACTGCTTTTACACTCAGTCAGTGTTGCCAGGTGGCTTTCACCATTTACCCCTAGATTGGATTTGAAAACACCCTAAAATTCCCCCAAAAATTTTTTCGGAAAACATACAAAAATTTAATAGGGTGCAACTGAAAAGTTGTGCAACTGCAGTGCAAGCCTATTAACCCTTTCAGTGGATTTGCCCAATATATTGGAAACGTCAGAAACTAATTTGTATTTTTATTTTGCAACGCTTTTTTTTCAAATTTATGTTTTTTTTTATCTTTTTATGGCTTTAATGATAATTATATTAAGAGAGTTTAAAAATAAAGACCTAAAGGGTTGAAAACCCTTTAGATCATTGAAAGGGTTGAAAGCTTTTAAAACGTTAGTAGCGTAGTTAAAAATCAAATTTATGTTTTTTCATCTTTTTAGGACCTAAATGAGAGGCATATTGCCTCAAAAAAATTATTTTGTTCTTGGCTTAGCCTAGCCATTGAAAGGGTTAAAAGGCTGAGCTGTTAAACGTTTTAAACAAGAGCAGAATGTTGCTTCATTACTCTCAATTGTCCAATGTGAAATTGACCTAAAAATTAAGTCTTATTTTTTCAGCTTATCTTTTTTGTCTATAGTTTTTCCCATACTTGGTTTGTTTTAAGTTTTTACACGGAATCAATCAATTGCAAGTAAAACGCAAACCAAGTTTGAAGTGAAGTGGGAAATGCTTGGTAATTTATTTGAAGTGTAAAACACTTTATTTCCAAAGGTAAATTTATCAATTACCCCTAAATAACCCCTAAAAAATATATAATCTCCCTAAAAAAAACCCTAAAGATTCGTTAACCCTAAAATTCCTCAACACAGTTAAAAAACCCCTAGATCTAGGGGGAAATCCCCTAACCTGGCAACACTGCACTCAGTACATACTTGGTTTTTGTATGACTTCAATATCATTAATACCATGCAACATATTCTACGCCATCGAGCTCACTTACAACATCAGGCATGTTGCATTAGCCAATTGTACCAAAGTCAAACACTGTGTGATGTGTGCAGGGTTCAGAATATTCACACACCTTCACTCACAAACATTTGCTTGAAGCACACAACACACAATGTTATTTTCATTTCATTTATGTGTGTAACGTAGTTATCGTGTTGTTGATCATCCAACATGAATTCTTCGTTTTAATATTTGCTTGTGCGTCACAAACTCCAACAATGATCGATCTCAACAATTCTCTGTGTTTCAGTTTTACACTTATGTTTGCGTCAAAATGTTCATGTTGGAGAATTCAGGCCTTTGTCAAAACCAAAACAAAGACAATTTTTCCAACATGAATAAGTGGTGTTTGCAAAATTGTCTTTGTTTGTGTCGGTCATTAAGATCGATCACTACCGTCGTGTGGCGTAAAAAACAAATGCTGTTCTGGTTGCTGTGCAGCGTATTGAATTGGTTTTTGGCCAAGTGTAGCAAATTTCATTTAAACGTCATTTATCAGTGTTAAGGGGTCGCTGATATCGAATTTCGAAAATTTTATAATTTAAAAATTCTGACAACGGATTCGGATTGAGGGACCCATTTTTGGTGTACCATTTTTTTTGCCAGCCCCGAATTCATAAAACTACAAAAAATTAAGGTGGCAACCCTATCCCCCATCTTGAATTTTAAAATTCTGAATTTAGATTCGAAATCAGCGACCCCTTAATACTGATAAATGACGTTTAAAACTCTTGAAAAGATATAATATTAGGTGGCAACCCTATTATTTCAAAATTTAATAATTTGGAAATTCTGACAACGGATTTGGGTTCAGCGACCCATTTTTGAACGTACCATTTTTGGTGTACCATTTTTTTTTTTGCCAGCCCCGAATTCAGAAAACTAAAAAAAATTAAGGTGGCAACACTATCCACTATCTTGAATTTTAACATTCTGACTTTAGATTCGAAATCAGCGACCCCTTAACACTGATAAATGACGTTTAAATCTCTTGAAAAAACATATTATTAGGTTATTATTTTAATATTTTAAAATATTTTCTAATTGACGCCGAAATTTGCTACACTTGGCCAAAAACCAATTCAATACGCTGCACAGCAACCAGAACAGCATTTGTTTTTTACGCCACACGACGGTAGTGATCGATCTTAATGACCGACACAAACAAAGACAATTTTGCAAACACCACTTATTCATGTTGGAAAAATTGTCTTTGTTTTGGTTTTGACAAAGGCCTGAATTCTCCAACATGAACATTTTGACGCAAACATAAGTGTAAAACTGAAACACAGAGAATTGTTGAGATCGATCATTGTTTGAGTTTGTGACGCACAAGCAAATATTAAAACGAAGAATTCATGTTGGATGATCAACAACACGATAACTACGTTACACACAAAAATGAAATGAAAATTACATTGTGTGTTGTGTGCTTCAAATAGTGTTTATTGACATTTATGTTGGAGATTTCTGTTACATGAGTGAAAATTTCTGAACCCTAGATGTGTGCTTCGACTTCAGTGGAATGTATAGATGTTTGCATAAAATAATTATGTGTATAAACCACAGCGCACGAACGGCAATCGTTATAATTATGCATTATTTTGAGCTACTGCCTCGTGTACCATTGCAGGTTGATTTCAACTTCGGCTAAGCAGTGATACCAAAGTAAGCTTACGATCGATGAAATCAGCGCGTACACTGCATTTTTACTCAAGTGTTTGTAAATTACTTCAGTATGAATAGAGTAAATAGTTTTAGGAAGTTTTAGGGGTAACTTATTTCGAAGATGATGTCAAACTTTAAAATTTAAGATGGCGGATAGAGTTGCCACCTAGATTTTTTTCATTTATGCGAATTCTTGTAATTTTGAAATTCTGACAACGGATTTGATTTCGAATATAATGTCACAGTTTTAAAATTTAAGATGGAGGTTAGGGTTGCCACCTAAATTTTTACCACGGTATTGCCACCTAATAATATGTATTTTTAAGAGTTTTAAACATCATTTATCAGTTTTAAGGGATCGCTGATTTCGAATCTAAGCTCAGAATTTTAAAATTCAAGATGGTGGATAGGGTTGCCACCTTAATTTTTTGTAGTTTTATGAATTCGGGGTTGGCAAAAAAAATCGTATTCCAAAAATGGGTCGCTGAATCCGAATCCATTGTCAGAATTTCAAAATTATAAAATTTTTAAATAATAGGGTTGCCACCTAATAATATGTCTTTTCCAGAGTTTTAGACGTCATTTATCAGTGTTAAGGGGTCACTGATTTCGAATCTAAAGTTAGAATTTTAAAATTCAAGATGTTGGATAGGGTTGCCACCTTAGTTTTTTGTAGTTTTATGAATTCGGGGTTGGCAAAAAAAAATCGTATTCCAAAAATGGGTCGCTGAATCCGAATCCATTGTCAGATTTTCAAAATTATAAAATTTTTAAAAAATAGGGTTGCCACCTAATAATATGTCTTTTCAAGAGTTTTAAACGTCATTTATCAGTTTTAAACTCTTGAAAAGACATAATATTAGGTGGCGACCCTATTATTTCAAAATTTTGAACAATTGAACAAAAGTTGCAGCTTTATGAAAGATCTGCATGCATACAAAATCTTATCAAAATCAGTGATTAAAGGTGTTTTATAGTAAAATGGCGTCTGATATAATTTCTTAAAAAACTATATTTAATAAATATCTTTAAAAATTTACTAAACAAATTTTATTGCTCACTCAATGAAACTTTAGAATTTATTTTAAAAAAGAAATCAGCTCAATTGAACCATTAGCTTATGAGCTACAAGCTCTCAAAAGTCACGCAAAGTAACTGCAATGTTACTGCAAATACTTTGTGTTCGGAGAATAAAATAAGCGCTGGTTTTTTTATGCAGGAGTAATGGTCCAGTTAGCCTCGCATGGCATAGCAGTGCATGGCTTAACAAGCGTCACATCGAAATCTGCTTAGTGGGATTTGTGTGTATCTGATTAAGCACAACATGGCAACGCATGGCAATGCTCAGATAAAAACCGAAATGCATCTCTGACTACATAGATAAACATGGAAGATCTATTTCATTTTAATATCTGTGTATTCTTCTATGTATTTGACGTTTTGGCAAAACAGATGTGAAGTTGTAAAATTGTTTGATCAAGTGCAGTTAATTTATTAAAATAAAATCGTTGTATTCTTCTTTTTTATTGTTTTATTTTGACCATGTGACTATGCTTTGCATAATCACCATTTATTTAGCTGTGTGCTAGCTGCTTATCTGCGTTGCATGCGCTGCTGTGCCATGCGAGGCTAACTGGACCATTACACTTTATGTCTTTGTTTTGTTGCTTGTAAATGACCATACTTACCATTGCATACCAGAAGTTGAAAAGACCTTGCGCTAGTTATCAAACCAACAACTTGAACATGCATTATTGTGGTTTTACGACACGCTCATACACAGTTGGCTTCAATGTTGCAAGTATGTTCGACACAACAATCGCAGCGCTTGCGTAGTGCGGTCAGGCTGTCACTGTATTTGTTGAGGGTAGATTGCAAGTAGCGAAAATGCCATCGCTTGCAGATCACTGGTATGTATCATGGTTTTTGGCTTTTCAATTACTGTTCTGTTTTCATCAGTTGCTTTCGTTTTTGTCGTTTGTTATTGTTTTTTTTTTTATCTTCACCTAGATAAATACAACACATAATACAGATGAACATGTGTAGCTGCTCCTCTATTTATTTTTTAACCCTTCCTGTGTCCACTGTGACGATATCGTTCTCCAACTTTTGCGGTGTTGCTGTATCTCAGACTGTTCCAACATTAATTGCGCACAAATGTTTTTGAACAAAACCTTCTTTATTCCTTCATTTAAGCCTAAAACTAAACCACCATAATCAATTCAGGGCAAAAGATGACATTAAAGGGGTGAAAAAAAGCTTTAACAAAATCGTCGTAGTGGACACATAACGTACGCAAAAATATAGTGAACACAGAGAGGGTTAAATATCCCACAGAGGCTGTAGGCCCTAGAGTTCCACGGAGCATACTTTGAGTATAGAAGATGTAGAGTAAAGATTATGACTTTAACATATTTTTTTAAATTATGTAACTAAAAAAAATATGTATATGCATTCTGCTTTTATAAAAATCTTGCCATTTTCGACCTGAACTCCCTTCGGAGCCTAATGAACGGTTATTCTCAAAAATTCCTGTTTTCCACCTGTCAGAATTTAAAAAAAAAATTACCAAGGGTATTCACTTCACTGCCGAAATGCTGAAGTTTATGAAAACTTCAGTTCAATTGTTGTTGTTTTGGTTTTCCGAAGTTTGCTTAAATTTAATTCTCTGTTGAAGTTGAAAAATAATAGTCGGAAATTTTTCGAAGAAAAGATTTACTCAGTAACCAATAGCAAATCTGTTAAATGAGTTTTGGTTTTACGAAAACTTCAGTGCAATTGTTGTTGTTTTGGTTTTCCGAAGTTTGCTTAAATTTAATTCTCTGTTGAAGTTGAAAAATAATCGTCGGTAATTTTTCGAAGAAAAGATTTGCTCAGTAACCAATAGCAAATCTGTTAAATGAGTGTGAGTCATTGTGAATAAGAAAATATAGATAAGAAGAAGATCATTCTGTCAAATCTCTCCTAAAAATTGATGAAATGTATGCCATTAAAAACCAAATTATCATTTATTTTATTGTAGCCGACTCATATAATTAAGTTTTGCTACTTCTTGGCATTATTTTTCTATTTAAAAAAAAGGAAGCACAAGTTTTTTTTTAACAAATTTATTTGTTTTGGTAACAAGCCCACCAACGAAATGAAGCAATAACGATTTTTAGACTTATAGATGCATGTGAAAAATACGAAACATTTCGTATTCGAAAATTTCCGGTTTCTGAAATATCAGCAATGATGTGAATACCCCTAGTACTTCGAAATATTATCAGAAATATTGCATTTTCTGTGACAAGACCTCTTGCATTAAGCTTAGGAAACGTAGCATACTTATACGAACCACACAAACAAAAACAAAAAAACAATGCACCGAATAACCTCTTCTCCTAAGCTTAACTCATTTCTTAACTGATTCCAGGCAGTTTTGAAATAATCCCGGCTGTACAACGGGCGAACAGTGGCCAAACGGATATTTTTCAATGAAAATTGGAATGTCATGCAGAAATAAATATTCCAACAACAAACTTCATAAAAAAAAATATTTTGCGCCATACATAAGTGACGAGACTATCAACATCAGCATCGCCGAGCAAGCCTGCTTTTGTTGTTACGTTCTTACAGCGGCCGTACAACTTAATTAAGGTCTTGTACGGCCGTTGTTCAACTCAACATTCGACCGCTAGGCTTTTTGGATTATTTAAAGGCCATGTTTGACCCTTAAACGGCGGCATTGATAGTTCCGTGGTAGCGCGCTTGACTGTCGCCTGGGGGTAACGGGTTCGAATCCTCGCTGAGTCCATGGTCCTACGCTTTAATATTTCTTTCCTTATTTCTAATCAAAATGTCTTTGAAACACATAAATTTTCGATGAAAAGTTGTAGTTGGTGGTACGAAAACTTGTGGAAAGGATCGCTTAGTAGCTTGATTTGACTGAGGTTAAAACATAACACTTGCTTCAGATGCAATATCACCCGTTTCTACAGCTTTATGCCACATTAATAACATCCCACACAAAAGTTTCACTTGATTACTCCCTTCTTGCATTCTGTGGTATCGCAACGCCTTAACATAACCTAATCTCGACCATTTTAACAGCCGTGCGGCTAATGTTCGACCGTTGTTCGCCCGCCTTTCTTCAATAATTCTTATCATTGTGAGTTCAATTAACGTTGAAAAAGTTAAGTGAGAAAATTAAAAAACACGTTTGAAAAGAAAAGTAAGCAAAATCTATATAAATAAAAATCAAATGTCGTTCGTTGGTAATTGCATCAGTTGAGAACGGCTGAACCGATTTGGATAATTTTTTTTTAAAATGTTCGTAATAGTCCAACTTAGGTTTTTACGGAAAGAAAAATTGACCACGCCCACTTTGCGCCCACTTTTTTCAATTTATCTAAAATCGGAAAACGGCTGGACCGATTTGGATAATTTTTTTTAATGTTCACAGTAATCCAATTTAAGTTTTGTCGGAAAGAAAAATTGACCACGCCCACTTTTGCGCCCACTTTTTTCAATTTATCTAAAATCGGAAAACGGCTGGACCGATTTGGATAATTTTTTTTCAAATGTTCGTAGTAATCCAATTTAAGTGTTTACTGAAAGAAAAATTGACCACGCCCACTTTTGCGCCCACTGTTTTGATATCTATATAAATAAAATTAAGTGGCAAAACTTCCTGTTCGCATACTCCTCCTAGACGGCTTGCCCGATTTCAATGAAATTTTCAGGGGTGATTGGGGTCTGTGTGGAGGGTGCACATAAGAAATTGCATGTGTGTATCTTTGCAGGTTTTGTACCACACCCCCTTTTGTCGCCCACAAATCAATAAAAATGCTGTATTTAAGACGGTTTTGGTCGTATGAAATTAAAATTTGGTAAATAAGTTCGTATGGTAACTATAATTAACTTTGAAAAAATGGGCGTGGTCACAATTCATCTACGCCTACTTTAAATAAAATATCAAAATACTTCGAAACCATTGGTCCGATTGAGCTCAAATTTTGTAAGTACGCTTTGCTTTGAGTACGAGATGGTTTAAGGGGCAATGCCACACCCCCTTTTACCTCCCACATATAAATAAAAAATTGTTGTTATCGAATAGCTTTAGTTAGAGTTATGGGTCGCACAGCTTATAAATTCGGTATTCGACCACAATTTAGACGTACCGTTTCTGTGATGAAATTTTATGGGAGTGGACAAGGGGGAGGGGCACCTCCGATACAACCCAAATTTGTGATATCGAATAGCTTTGAAGTTATAGGAATTCATCTTTGGAATTCAGTTTTTGACCTCAATTTACACATGCAGTTTCAATGGTTTTATTTTATGGGCGTTGGACAGGGAGGCGTGACATCTCCCTTACAACCCAAATTTGCGATATCGTATTGCTTTGATGTTATTGGTTGACAGCGTAAGAATTCGGTATTCGACCTAAATTTATACATGCATTTTCAATACTTACATTTTGTCGTCGTAGGGCAAAGGGAAGTGGCAATTCCCATACAACCCAACTTTGTGCTATCAAATAGTTTTAGAGTTATAAGTCGTACAACGCCGAAATTCAGTATTCGACCTCAATATACACATGCAGTTTCATTGATTCAATCTATGTTCATTGGTAAGAGGGGCGTGGCACCTCCCATTTAACGTAAATTTGCGATATTGAATATCAGCGTCAGAATTCAGTATTCGGCCCCAATTTATACATGCAGTTTCATTAATTACATTTTATGGGCGTACGACAAGGGGGCGTGAAACCTCCTATTTAACCCAAATTAGAGATATCAAATAGCATTGGGGTTATAGGTCTCACAGCTTTGGAATTCAGTATTGGACCTCAATGTACACATGCAGTTTCATTGATTACATTTTATGAGCGTTGATCCCATACAACGAAAATTTGTGATATCGAATAGCTTTGTAGTTCAAGGTCGCACAGCGTCGGAACTCAGTATTCGACCAAAATTTACGCTTGCAGATTTACTGATAAAATTTTTTAGAGTTTGTCGGGGGGGCGTGACACCTCCAATTTAACCCAAATTTGCGATATCGAATAGATTTGGAGTTATAGGTAACTCAGCCTCAAAATTCAGTATTCGACCTCAATGTACTCATGCAGTTTCATTGCTAAAATTTTATGGGCGTAGGGAAAAGGAGAGTGGCACCTCCCATACAATCAAAATTTGTGCTATCGAATAGTTTTGGAGTTATATGTCGCACAGTTTTGGAATTCGGTATTCGACCTCCATGTAGACATCCAGTTCAATTGATTACATTCTATTAGCGGTGATGAAGAGAGAGTGGCACTTCCTATACAACCCAAATTTGTTATATCGAATAGCTTTGTGGATATAGGTCGCACAGTCTCAGAATTCAGTATTTGACCTCAATTTAGACATGCTGTTTAACTGATAACATTTTATGGGCGTTTGAATAGGGAGAGTGGCAGCAACGCGCCGGGTTTCAGCTAGTAAGAAATAAGAACAAGGTTGACATATTTGTTATCCTCACAGAAATGTAGTAAAATTTAACGAGACATTTTTTTGGAGAATAGTTTAACCCTTAATATAAAATCTTTTATTTTGGATTTGTCTACAGCGTATATCTGTGGAGAAGTATTGTTTACTTAATTCAAGATCTCCTAAAAACTATGCAATAAAAATTTCTTCCAATGAATCATATATAATATTTTTAATATTTTAAATGAAGTAACTAAAAACTGTTTTTTTATCTATAGAAGAGCGCCTTAGCAGCATCTTGTAGAACAACTTTTATAGCGAAATTTTCCGGAAAACAGTTTTGCAGAATAGGGTAACCCCTGTACGACCAAAAATTCTACGTTAAAGAGTACTTTTCAATTTTTATACCCCCACGCGTAGTGCGTAAGGGGTATATTGACTTTGCCACTCCTTTTGTAACGCCGATAAGGCAGTTATAAAAAAGTATATTCATTCTTGATCAGCTTTTGTCTATCCGTTTGTGATCACGATAGCAGCTGAGATTTTGGAGCTATCCCACAAGTGCGTTCATCCCATAAGAAATAGGAACAAAAATAGAATGAGTGCTCCTATGGTCATGGAATTTTGTATGCTTGTTTCATTTAAGCTACTTAAGAAAAATATCTTCTTAAACGTTAAATGGTTGAAATCGGTCAGTCCTAAAGGATATCTCCCATGACCTACATTAATTTTGTACATAATTTTGTATGGGAGGTGTATACAAAAGAATGCCGATCTTAACAAAATCGGTCAGAAAGCTAGGAAAATAGAATAATAGATGAAAACATGGAAATCGGTTAGACCTTAGAGGTATCTCCTTGGACTTATAATAATTTTTTCCATGATTTTGTATGAAAGGTACATATGTTGTGTCATAAATATTCCTACTTGTATTAATTGAAAACTTCACTCTCAGGCAGTGTTGCCATGAAAAAAAAATCTTACAGCGTAACTTTTGCACTCTGCTCGTCGGATTTCTCGTCGTATATGTGAAACTCTGAAAACAAGAACTAAGAAATTTTCAGTCGCATTTAACAACAAAGAAGACAAACAAAATATTGCATTTTATTAGACGTTTGACGTATATTTAAGGTTTATTTATTTATATAAAGCACATTTTTTTCAAAAGTCAATTCAATAATCATTATAAATATAGAAAATATATTATAATAAATTACATTTTGAAAATTTTTATGAACACACAAACGAAGAGTAAAAATCAAATTAAATACATTTGCAACACAGTTTGGTTTAATGTAGATCTCTTAAATCGGTAAAAAAGAAATACATAGAGCTTTAATTCATAATTTTTCGATTTTAACTCATAAATGTAAAGTTTTTGCTCCAAGTAAATTAACGAAAAAATGTTTTTTTTTTAAGCCAGCAAAAACTACAAAAAAATTAGATTTTAGTGAGAAAAATATGTATAAAAAATATAATTTTTTCGAAGTCATATATACATTGCTTATCAATTTATCAATTATCAATTTCAAGACTAAAACAGTTAAGAGATTTCATACGCACATAATCTTTTGTATTCAGAGTTCCTTTCATTGTATCTAACTCTAATCTATTGCGAACTTTTATTAATATTTATTTGACTTAAAATTCGCTCAACGTTAGCTGAGGAATTCGGTAAGCTCAACAATTCAAAAATAAATTTTCCCATCATTGGAAATGCATCTTTTTATTAACATTTAACATTATTTTAGTAACATCGCATCTTTTTATTTTAAAGTTGCCATCAATTTTATTATACTATTTTTTTTCATATACTATATATGTATATAAAAATATATGCAAAATCGGACTACTTTTTCTGAAATCGTAACATTTTGAAGAATTTTGGTCAAATATCGGAACGTTTGATTCAAGTATTAAAATCGTAGCATATCCGATATATCGGACCATATGGCAACGCTGCCCTCAGGCACTTTTTATTTTATTTGCAAATAGGGAAATAAAATTGGTAACTTTTTTCGTTAGCAAAATGTCAAATAAAGAATAAATTAAAAAAAATATATGTATGCATATGTAGACAAAATCAAAAATTCATATCGCTACTGACTTCTTCACTACTAACAATTTAAGGTCCATTAACTTATTTAATAAACTTCTTCATCAATAATTTAATTTGATTTTGATTTGGTAGCTCCTTAGAGCCTCTGGAAGAGGCTCAGGTGTAAGCAACAACATTTTTATTAAATTTATAGTAGATTTATTCCTCTAGCATTTATGGGTCCTTTTATTTAATTCCTTTTCGATCTTTGCTAAATTTTTAATATTTTTCCATACAAAATTTATCATTTTACGACAGAACTCACTTTTTGAAACCGTCATAACTTATAAGATAATATTTTTGAAATCGAATGTTAATAGTTCAAATAAAAGTACATAACAGTCTTGTCAAATTCAAAGAATGCTTTTCTTATTAATTCCTTTTCGAACTTTGCAAAATTTTGAATATTTTTCAATACAAAGTTGACCATTTCCCAAAAAACTCACTTTTTGAAACCATCATAAATGTTTTGCATATAAAAAAATGCAAGATATATTTTTTATACAGATTTTAATACTTTAAATTAAGTAACAAAAAAGCTGTGTCAAAATAAATACTTCAAATAAAACTACAAAAAAGCTTTGTCAAAATTCAAAATATTTTTTTTTTTTTTATAACTTATCACAATTCGCAAATTTTTGATTTTTTATGTGTTTTTTTAAAGTAAAGAATTTTTTTTTTGAAAAAATATTTATTCAATAGTTATTAGCACTGCTCGGATTTTGATGGCCTAAAAAACTGCTAAAAGTTACCTAAAAAAATTACAAAAATTACCTAAAATCTGCAGAAAATTACCTAAAAAACGCAAACAATTACATAAAAAATAAAGAGAAAATAAAGCTTTAAACAATATACATTACATAAAATGTATTTTATATAATTTTTATACATACCGTTACAGCATATTACAAGTTATATAAACATATACATTACAAGTTATTAAAATTAAAAGAACGTCAATTTTCTGGCAAAATGTTTTTGTAAACAGAAAAACTTTTTTCTTCTTCTGCACTGACAAGAGGAACATATTTAAAAGACAATATGACATCTGATCTAAGTTCCTCTTCTCATTTCATATTATTAAAATTTTTACCCCCTTATATTTCAGCAGTAGAGCTTAAGAATAGAGTTCATAAAAACTAGCATAGTGTAATATACTTTGGTACTTGGTGAAATCGCAGGATCGCCAAGTAATAATTATGTTTTGGCCCGCCATATATTATTTTGGTGACGGTAACGTCATATGATAAAATTCGCGACATGGCAGAATTGGCATGTAAGGATCCGCTATATTATTTATTAAAAAAAAGATTTGTTTATTTAGTATTTATAAGGTCCTGCCTAACAGTTTAGCCGGCGTATATTCGCCACTGGCTCTAACTAATATTTTTATTAGCCGGCACTAAAAAGTGCACTCGGGCTGTTTAATGAAAAAGTCGGCAGCTTTTGGAAGCTCAAGATTGATTAATTTTATTTTGAAGTTGTTCTTCCTTTTTAACCGACTTCAAAAAGGATATAAAAATAACATTAACACTAGAGTACTGAAATTTAGTACAGGGGTTGGCACAATTATTAAAATGATGTTAAAAAGTAGGCGTTATTCGATAAAGGGCGTGGCAGTATTAGAAAAACGCTGTAACTCGAATAATATTGACACTAAAGTACTGAAATTAGGTACAGGGGTAGGCATAATTATGAAAATTAACTGTGAAGAAAGTGGGCGATGTTGGACAAAAGGGCGTGGCAATATAAGAAAAATACTGTATGTCAGTTAATATTGACACTAGATTACTGGAAATTGGCACAAGATTTGGAACAATTATTACAAATTACGGTAAAAAAGTGGGCGTTGGTTCGACAAAGGCGTGGCAATATTAGAAAAACGCCATAACTCGAATAATATTGACACTAAGGTACTGAAAATAGGTACAGTGGTAGGCATAGTTATAAAAATTTACTGTGAAGAAAGTGGGCGTTACTGGACAAAAGGGCGCGGCAATATAAAAAAATACTGTTTTCAGTTAATGTTGACACTAGGGTATGAAAATTCGTTACAAGAATGGGAAAATTGTTATCATAATCTCTAAAAAGGAAGATATAAAAACTTTTTAACAAAAAAAAAAAAACAAACAACTTCAAAACCACTACAAAGTAAAAAATAATTTTAAATTACTTCTCACATTAATTCTTGGTCAAATTTGTTAATTTATTTATATATATAATTAAATTTGAAATCTTATTACTATAAATTTTTGTTCTATTTTGCATTATTATCATAAATATATGCATTTTTCCATGAATATAAAACCTTTAAAGTCGGCGCTTATATAATCAAACTTTCATAAAATAAACGCTTTCGTCAGTTTCACCACGCGGTGATAAACGGAGGTCTATAAACAAAGCTACTTCTTTTTCGAGAGGTAATGTTTTTGATTGAAGGACATTGTTAAAGGAATATATTAAAAATTTGCATTTTTAGATGTTTTAGTAAAAAAAAAAACGAAAAAAAATTATCTTAAAATTTGACTAAAATGACATAAAATCCCGAAAAATGCTTTTAAAATTAAAAATTTTCAAAAATCGCAATAAAACAACTTAAAAATCTATAAAAATGACAAAAAAAATGCCCTTAATCTAGTCAAAATGACCTGAAAACACAACCGATAAAAAACGATGAAAAATTATGAAAATATGAAATTCATATTTGTAATTTAGGAAACATAAATGGACGTTCTAAGTAAGCAGGAAAATCTTATGCTTGGTTTTGACTATGACATTTTTATAATGACGCAAAAGTTAATCAAGTGAAATATCACCTTAAAAAACTCTAGAACATTTTCTGCCTAGCTCTATTTAATAATTTATTTGTTTTAAATTTTCCAAGATTTCCAAAGTTAGAAAAAATGCCAACATGTTGTTATTTACAATTTGATTGACAACAACTGACCGCTGAAAATGACAAAGTGAAAACCAAGCTTTAAAAGCAGCAGAAAAAATATGACATGTCATCGAAATCCTAAACCTGGTAATTAGTAACATAAACAAGACAGAATTGGAAAATAATCTTCATTGCTGGTTTTTTGAAAACATGCGAATATTGCTAAAATGTTAGCTTAACTTTAAATCATTTTATTTTCTTCAAGTAAAATGGTGTAGTATATTTAAAAAATGTTTTAAATCTTATATTATTGAATAATATCATTCTATATTGCATATTTTTGTTTTTTAAAAAACAACAATAATTTTTTTCTTATTTTCGTACCATGCACAATGTACCCATTGTGTATCGTAATGAAATTCAACATATGTGTAAGCTTTCTGTATTCAAAAATACAAATCAAGTTTGAAAATGAGCCAAGTCGGTTGAAAACCACACCTACCTCCCATACAAAAAGACTTTGCCAAAACAGTAAAATCTCTTTGAATTTTTCTAATGACTTTAAGTTTTGTACATAATCTTAAAGTCGTAATACAGAGTGCCTAAATATGCACTCAAAGTTATTCTACTGAAACGGAAAAATTCTCTTTAAATTCCACAAAGCAAATGAAGTGGACTTTGTGAAAACGGTAAAGTCTCCTTAACTTCCACAAAAATGAGTAGAATGGCATAAAATTTTGCAAAGATGTTCTGATCTCAACTAAGCTTTCGATGTTAAGAATTTCGTAAAAAACACTAAAAAATCCGCCCACCTCCCATACTAAGTGACGTCATCAAATAGTAAAACCTTCAGAAAATGTTAATGTTTAAACTTGATATTTTAAATAAAACCACACCCTACAAAAATGACGTCATCAAAATGATACAACATTCAAAACTTCGAAAATACTAAAATGAGTCTGTGGGGGTATTTTAATTTTGGTCCAATCGAAGATAATTCCTAACAAGTTTTTTTTTCGAAAAGGTCATAAAAATACCCATAGAAAGAACGCTAGAGGGTTAAAATATTCACTACAAATATAAGAATCTTTTCATTAAAAAACATTTATACGTAGACCTACTTATCTCTTAGCGGTATAACATACACCTTATTTTGGCCGACTAGAATTATAGTAATCACGCAGATTATTATAAGGTAATATAATTTTATTTTTCGAAGTGCGCATAGTCCATGAACACAAATGAGCATCAACTTTTTCTAATCTCTTTGAATTATAACAAAATTGTTTGCGTTTTTGTTTCATTAGTAAAAGCTTTTTAATAATGGAGCAAGTGTTTTTATTAATTTAAGGCTACATTAGTTCAAAGCTAGTCTAAGGTTTTGACGTAAGACTTCACTATAAAAATAAAACCACTCACTCTTAGATAGTAAATCCAAAGATAAGAAGGTATATGTGGCTTTAAAAGATTTAATTAGTTTATGTCGCAGCACGAGGCTTAACATTCTAAGCTTTATGGATCTACATATTTTACTTCGAAAATACAAAAGTGAAAATACTCTCATCATTGGCAACGAATAACTGAAGTAAAGTAATTTTCAAAGTGAGTTAATAATAAATATATGATATGAACTTAAATAAAGATATAAAAATATAAATGCAATAAAAAAAAACAAAAAGCTTCTTTTTGGCGTAGAGCTTAGTCATGTTGGTTTCAGGATCTAAAAGTTTTAATATAAAAATATTGTATTTAGGTTCCTATAAAATGGACTGATTAGATCTGATTTTTTATTTATTATTGTCTAAAATGCATATTTTTTTACATATATTTTCAGTCAAAATCACATTCAATGACTTAATATGAAAAAATCAACAGTGCTGCTAACAATTTCAAACCAAAAGACACCAACTCACAAAAAGGAAATTCTCACAAAAAATCAGAAAAGATTGATTATAAAAACGTTCTTGCACATGAAAAAAAATTCTTTTTTAAATGTTGAACTTCAGGTTAACGTTCATGTTTCATTCCATAAATGAAAATTTTTTAATTTTAGTACATAGTTTTTGCACTATCTCATTTATATTTTAAATGATTTTTTTTTAAAGAACTCAAAATGCTTACGACTTGTAATAGAAATAAACCTTATTTGTTGGTGTAACAACTTGAAATAATATTAATTTTTGTTTCTAAGTGAATATTGCTTATTTAAAAATAACAGCCCTATTCTGGCAGCTTAACTAAGCTCACCACATTAACAAAATAGTTAATATTAACAATTTGTTAAGGTTTCGTATTCTGCTGCAAATTTTAAAGCTCTTTTCCTTACAATTTTGTTAATAACAGAAAGAGCCTTAACAACGAATTAAATGTATGTGCTTAGATAGAAAATTGTGGTGAATATATTAAAAAAACACAAATTATAATATAATATTGAGCTTAAATACATTAAACTGAAAAATGGAAGAATTTTTTACTTATTTTAAGTGTTAATAATGAAATCTTTCAATAGCCGTGGCAAATTTTTCAAGCGCTTGCAAAGTCATAAGCTGCACTCGAAGCATCTGTTTATAAAGCGCATCTCCTCTTTCAATAGGCATATTAGGGCTATTCCCAATTACGGGCAAATAGCTTTGCAAATGTATGCCCTACCAAATATTTGCCATTAACTGTGAGCACACTTCTTAGAACACTGTTGCAAGCAAAACTCACAGCTGTTTTGAAGGAAAAAAAAACAGCACGAACAGTATTTGTGGTGTTTTTCATTATTATTTATCAAAGTGTATTATTTATCAAAGTGAGTTCCATATCAGAGTCTGTTAATTTTGTTTTATTAGCGGCGTTTGGTTAAAATGTGACAGCTGATTGATTGGCAAATAAGAGTTGCCCATGCTCGACTGTATGCAATGCGATTTTAGTGTTGCAAATTTGACACAGTCGGGCAAATGCAAATCTATACATTTTGTTGTTGTGTTGAAAATATTTGCCATCATATTTTGCAAATGCCACGATGCCACGCTATTTGCCCGTAATCGGTAATAGCCCTATTGATTTTCACCTTGCATGGTGAACTTTAAAGCTTTTTAAGCTTTTATGTTGTTAATGATTTTTAAGAATACCAACATTTACATAATATAACAATCATCTTAACAAGAGCTCCTTAACTATTGCTTGTTAAGCAAACAACCAGAATAGAGCTGTTAGTGTATCCAAAAAATTTACTAATTACCAAGACTTGTAAGGAAATAAAATCGCGCAAACCTCATGAACTAGAAAGGTTTTTTAGAAAATGTTTTTAATCAAAGCACTTTTTAGTAACAAAGGAAAACACAAGGAATAAAACACATATACCATTTAAGGATTTTTAAATTCGGATCTATAAATTCCCAAGAAACACCTGAACAAAGTCAGATTCAAATCGAACTCGAATTTGCGATGGCGGATAAACTTTGGCTCCAACTTCATTTGGAGCAATTAAAAGGTTCTCACAAGTTCTATTGAAGCCGTTTGAGCATAAAGAGCTCTAAAAAGGTGTTTCCCTAATGCCTAAACGAATCAATCTTATAAGAATCCGCTCTCTCACGAATAGTCTCAGTCTTACTGGTAATAAAGAAGCTTCTTAGATGCTGACTAAATAAATTATTGAATAGTAACACTCGAACAATTTCTTCTTGTTTAAGGCGGATTCACTGATCACCTTTAGTATGTTTTGCAAGTTTTTTTATATGAAGTTTCCTCTCAGAGAGAGAGAGAACTTGCTGCACGCTCTTCAACTTGACTAACATTATTCATCGAGTATATATCATGATACAAAGAGCTACAGGTAAAGTATTCCCGGCGCAACAAACAAAATTTACTGCGCACCTCGTCATCGGTGCTCGTCAAATGTGACACTTGATGAAAACATTCAAAAGAAAATGTAGAAAAGTGACGAAGATAGCAAAATGAAAACGAAAAAACAGTCAAAATTATGTCAAGCACATCAAGCAACGTAGCCGCTTTTTGTGTAAATCGGTAAAAAGGGGAAAAAGCACCCCTACAAAATATGCAAATTTTTCTTCACAAACAGTACTTAAAAATATATATACTTTATTTTGGACATGTGCTTTATATAACAATATTTATTTCATATCAGTAAAAGAAGTTTTCATAAGAAAATGTAGGCATTTCAAAATCTTTATACCCTATGAATAAATTGTGACTACGTTTTAACCAAGGAGCACCTTGCACGTCACAGCAAAGATGGCGGACATGCGCAATACTTTATCTGTAGTTCTTTGTATCATGAGTATATATCTATAAGAGTTTTCACTCGTCGCTCGTTATTTTTTGCTCGCTAATACAACGAGTATATATCTATAAGAGTTTTCATTCGTCGCTCGTTATTTTTTGCTCGCTAATATTAGCCATCCATCGACAGAACAGGATATTTTGATGGGACATTTATTTTATACCCCTTCAAAAGTGAGAGTTTGTTTACATTTTGTTTTCTATATTTTGAATATATCTATAAGAATTTTTACTCGTCGCTCGTTATTTTTTGCTCGCTCATATTAGCCATTCATCGACAAAACAGGATATTTTGATGGGAAATTTATTTTATACCCCTTCAAAAGTGCGAGTTTGTTCACATTTTGTTTTCTATATTTTGATCATTTTGGCTGCGTGCACAAGGGAGCAAAAAGATCGGTATTTGTTAATGTGCTTGCCTGTTTCTTCTTGTTTGAATATCTGAAGAAACATTGCTAGTATTATGAATGAAAATAAAATTTTGCAGCTTCTTATTTGCATGTGCATGGTTGCCGAATTTATTTTGTTTCCAGCTGGACATTTTTGTTGTAGCTATATTTTGGTTGCTGCTGCAGAGAAGGATTTTTAGATATTTAATTAGCTGAATAGAAAGACAGAATTCTGATTCGGCTAATGAAATTATTATTGGATAATAAAAAAAATGTAGCAAAAAATAGAATTGGTCTAGCAGTATTTTATAAATTTAAAATAAAACAAAGAAATTTTATTTAATTTAATTAATGAGAATATAAGGTCTATTTGATACAAATTTTACAGGTTATTATTTATATGTATATGTGTTTTTTTCTTCCATCTTCTTGTAGTTGCCGAATTTAGTTTGTTTCTACCCGCACATTTTCCTTGTAGCAATATTTTGCTTGCTACTTTGGATAGACAACCATAATTTTTAGATACTTCATTAGACCAATAAAAGGACGAAATTCTGATGATTCGGCTAGTGAAATATTTATTAGGCAGGACTTGAAAATATTTTTTAACAAAAATGTTTTTAATAAAAAAAATTAACTTGAATTAACAAAAACAAACACTAAATTTCTTCAAAATCGGTCTAACTGTTTAGGAGGAGTTCAGCGAGAAAGCCATGTACAGAAGAATTTACTGTTTAAAGATATTCTCCGGCAGACGTTGTCCTGCCACCGAATTACTGCCATATATGAATTTTCATGCTAATCGGAAAAAAACATTTTATGTTTTCACCATTTTGAGTATAGTTGCCGAACGTATCTATATAAACTAAATTACAAAATTTTAGTCTAATAGTACAATTGATTTGTAGGCGGTAAAAGAGGGTGTGGCAAAATATTTTTCCCTTAAACCATCTAGAACTCAAAACAAATCGAGTGCCAAAATTTGAGCTTAACTTACTTAATACCTATCGTTTTAATATTTTATGCAAAATATTAAAATGTAAAACAATATATATTTACGAATTTCGTAATCAATTCTTACTAATACTTTTACAAAATTTAATACTTTTTAATGCTTGTATTAAAATTAATTCTAAAATTTGTAACCATGAAGGTAGTATATTATTTTAAGAAATTAAGAAAATATACTATAATAAATACAATATATGTATATACGTTTTTTTGTGTAAATGTACATAAAATTGCCCTAATTTTTAAAAGTTTTTTTACGCCATAGGCTAAAAACTATTCGATTTGATATAAAATTAAAATGTATGCAGTTTTAAAAACTACCAATTCTACTATCTGCAAGAGCCATTGGCTGTAGAATAACGTATTGAAATTTCAGCCTAATCGGCTTGATAGATTTTTTTAGAACACCCTGACCGATCAAAAAAACTTTGTTTCGAGAAAATCTCTGTTTTATAGACGACGATTTTAATTTTTTGTAAATTATTACATATGAAAACAATTTAATATAAAAATAATTGACAACATTGTATAATAGTATATATTGAAACTAGGTTATTTTTTTAATAAAACTTAGGGCGGTGTAGGGATGTCAATTTTTGGAGTTTTGTCGATCCCGGGATTTTCAGGATCTGAAAGTACAATACCGGAATCCCGGGATACCGAGATCGTCCCAAAATTCAGTAAATTTTTATTTCGTTATTTTTTTCCAAACAGTGCAACACATTCACTTCTATTTTATTGTAGTGCATATTTTGTATCATATTGGTATAACAAAGAAGTACAATTTTTACCAATTCAAAAACAAAAAATCTAATCATAAAATTTGACTGTCATATATCCTTAGTTATTTATAACATCCCTGTAAGAAAATCCACTAATTTAAAAGTAGTTTTTTGTCAAACACAACTTGTTGAAATTCGGACTTTTTTCCATAGAACGAACTAACATATTTTGTATGGTGATGTCCGCTAAATAAGTCAATTGACTTTCGTCTGCATATGTTTTCAACTACTTGTAAAATTAGTTGAATTTAAATTATTTTTTTAACTACTTTAAAATAAATAAATTGAAAACCGCATATATTTTCAACTACTTGTTAAATTAGTTAAATTGAAATTATTTTTTTAATTACTTTAAAATTAATCAATTGCAAACTAGTTAATATTCCACTTATTGAAGATGAATTTAAAAGCATAAAAATTTTAAATTTCTTTACATCAAAGAGATCATTTATTTTATTGTTTTGAAAAAAAAAAATACATAAATTCATATTAGTGAAAGGCTTAAGTTAATAATATTTGATTAAATAACATGGTTATATATATAAAAACTTGTAATCTAATAAAAATTTGCAATAAAACATGTCAAAATCAGAGTAGTCGCCGCCTTAATATAATTCAAAGTAGTTTTCAATCCACTTGTTTTGAAGTAGTTTTTCAATTACTTCATATGTAATGCAATAAAAACTATTCAAAATTGAAGTGGATGCCGCCTTAATACAATTCAAAGTAGTTCATAAACTAGATTATTTTAAATATTTTTTTTTAATTAGTTGTTTTTAAAAACAAGGTAGTTTGTTTCTATAGGGATAGTTTTTCAAAAATACATGTACAAATACATATATTTAGTTTAGCAGTAACTGCCTACATAAAATTATTTTAAATCACTATTTAAACAACAATTTTTGGAATTTGAAAATTTAATTTTTTTCAGATTGATTATTGTTCTACTATCCTTCCTTCAACTACAAACTACAAAAGCCAAAATTCGAATAAAAAAATTACTCGAATTTTGGCTTTGGTTGTTTTTTTTCGAAATAGGTTAAGATTATAAAATAACTATCCATAAAGTCGGTTTTTAAATTTTGCATTTGTAGATTTTTGAGGATTTTTTCGAAAAAACTGCATACATTTTAATTTTATATCAAATCGAATAGTTTTTAGCCTATGGCGTAAAAAAAACTTTTAAAAATTAGGGCCATTTTATGTACATTTACACAAAAAAACGTATACACCTAATCCTGTTTTTGCACGGTACATACGTTCCAGAAAATATCGTGTAAAAAAAATCGTGTAAAAAAAGACACACCGTAATGGAAAAATATTAGATTGGTTCAACAACCTCAAAAAGACTACAAAAATTAATAACTCGGTAAAACAAACACATATTTTGTTCTTCAGTATATCATATTCATTTTATTTCACATATTATAATCATTTTATAATTTTTTCTACATTTATTCAAGCTCAAGACCATTTTGTTCTAATATGAATTTTCATTTATTAGCTTCATATTAAATTTTCAAAATGGTCTCGAGCTTGAATAAATGTAGAAAAAATTTGAAATACAGACCGAATAATGAAACTCCCGCAGGGAGAAATGATAAAAGTCATTTTATAATTTTAAAGAAATAAAAACAAAAATTAAAAAATTTACACATTTTAGATATAAAAACACAACCTAAATATTAAAAAAAAATCACATCTTCAAGTAACATAAAAAACAAAATCATTTTAAAGTTTTCAGGAAATAAAAACACAATTTAAAAATAAAAAATAATCTCATATTCAAGGATAATATAATAAAAGAAAAAAAAACAAAGGAACTGCCAAATTCTAATCAGATTTCTTTTGTCCGTCTAAAAAGAAACGTGTGAAATCAGGATAAGTTTTGTCGTGTTATTTTAAAAATAACGTGTAAAAACAGGATAAGTTTATTTCTGTCGACCGTGTTATTTCAAAATCGTGTAAAAAAAGACCGTGTAAAATCAGGATTAGGTGTATACATATATTGTATTTATTATAGTATATTTTCTTAATTTCTTAAAATAATATACTACCTTCATGGTTACAAATTTTTGAATAAATTTTAATGCAAGCATTAAAAAGTATTAAATTTTGTAAAAGTATTAGTAAGAATTGATTACGAAATTCGTAAATATATATTGTTTTACATTTTAATATTTTGCATAAAATATTAAAACGATAGGTATTAAGTAAGTTAAGCTCAAATTTTGGCACTCGATTTGTTTTGAGTTCTAGATGGTTTAAGGGAAAAATATTTTGCCACACCCTCTTTTACCGCCTACAAATCAATTGTACTATTAGACTAAAATTTTGTAATTTAGTTTATATAGATACGTTCGGCAACTATACTCAAAATGGTGAAAACATAAAATGTTTTTTTCCGATTAGCATGAAAATTCATATATGGCAGTAATTCGGTGGCAGGACAACGTCTGCCGGAGAATATCTTTAAACAGTAAATTCTTCTGTACATGGCTTTCTCGCTGAACTCCTCCTAAACAGTTAGACCGATTTTGAAGAAATTTAGTGTTTGTTTTTGTTAATTCTTTATTAATTTTATTTATTAAAAGCATTTTTGTTAAAAAAAAATTTCAAGTCCTGACTAATAAATATTTCACTAGCCGAATCATCAGAATTTCGTCTTTTTATTGGTCTAATGAAGTATCTAAAAATTATGGTTGTCTATCCAAAGTAGCAAGCAAAATATTGCTACAAGGAAAATGTCCGGCTAGAAACAAACTAAATTCGGCAACTACAAGAAGATGGAAGAAAAAAACACATATACATATAAATAATAACCTGTAAAATTTGTATCAGATAGACCTTATATTCTCATTAATTAAATTAAATTAAATTTCTTTGTTTTATTTTAAATTTATAAAATACTGCTAGACCAATTCTATTTTATTGCTACATTTTTTTTATTATCCAATAATTATTTCATTAGCTGAATCAGAATTCTGTCTTTCTATTCAGCTAATGAAATATCTAAAAATCCTTCTCTGCAGCAGCAACCAAAATATAGCTACAACAAAAATGTCCAGCTGGAAACAAAATAAATTCGGCAACCATGCACATGCAAATAAGAAGCTGCAAAATTTTATTTTCATTCATAACACCAGCAATGTTTCTTCAGATATTCAAACAAGAAGAAACAGGCAAGCACATTAAAAAATACTGATCTTTTTGCTCCCTTGTGCACGCAGCCAAAAGGCCCATTTCCAATAACGCGTGAGATGCGTTTCGTAAATTGACGCAAATATTGAATACATGAAGACATACCTAACTGGTTCCAACGAACAGCATGCGTTTGCACGCAGCGCAAAATATTCGAAAAATTGAATATTTCATGCGCGTGAAGCTTTGACAGCGAAACAGCTGTTCAGTTTTACAAAGGAAAAATTAAAAAAGGTTAGTAGAATTTGAGAGAAACTAAAAAATTTATTACAGGCATTTAAAACGTGCTCCACACTCACGACACATCTGCAGCGGCATGCCGGAGTGCCTGACTATATGGGCGAGGAGTCCAAAAATGCATATAAGAACAAGCGGTGGTGCAAATGGTCACAGGCATTGAAGACGCGCTCCACACTCACGATATATCTGCAGCGGCATGCCGGAGTGCCAAACTATATGGGTGAGTTCCAAAATGCATTTTTACAAAGCATCAGTGTGTTTTATTTTGAATTAGTTCGAAGATTATTAGCCAAAACTGCGCAATTATACTATTTTTAAGAATATCAACAGAGCTGCGCAGTTTTTGTATTTTAACTTAGCACCAATTCAAAATAAAACACACTGATGCTTTGTAAAAATGCATTTTCGAACTCGCCCTATCTGTCCATACTGCAGCAAAACCTTTTACGGGACCAATAGTATGCAGGAAGACACAACACAAAGCATCAGTGTATATTATTTTGAACAAACTTTTAAAACTTTTACACATTAAAATTATGCTTCGCTAAGCAGAAGACCGGCAACCATATGTTCACGCACATGCTCCATTGGAAATTGCTTTTTTTCCGCAGCTTCCGCAGCGTAAAACGCAACGCATCTCACGCGTTATTGGAAATGGGCCTAAAATGATCAAAATATAGAAAACGAAATGTAAACAAACTCTCACTTTTGAAGGGGTATAAAATAAATGTCCCATCAAAATATCCTGTTCTGTCGATGGATGGCTAATATTAGCGAGCAAAAAATAACGAGCGACGATAGAAAACTCTTATAGATATATACTCGTTGTATTAGCGAGCAAAAAATAACGAGCGACGAGTGAAAACTAAAGATATATACTCGTTGTTGAGACTTAAAAAGGTGCTTCGCTAATGCCTTAACGACCCAGTAAGTACATTCATGCATACAGCATTGAGGATGTATGCTTGCGTTTGATGCTTTGTATGCATACCATCATAAATGCAAGCACATTGCTATTTTGCACGGCGATGTCATACAAAAGCATGTGTACTGTGAACCAGCACAATTGCTAATTCTGTATGCATGGGGAATTAGTAAAAGTCTTTATATTCATAGATATTAACACTATATTCATTTGTAAATACTTATTCTTTATGCATACAATATAATTAATACTATATGCATGCATGCATTAATACTTATGACTTATGCAAATAATATTATTGAGACTGTATGCATTCCGTGTGCATACAATATAAATATAACTTTTAAATATTAATGTGACTGTAAACTATAATTTTAAAAACAAAAATAAGTAAGATGAGCATGATGCATGAGATGATGAATACGAAATCGGCTCTGCCAAAATATATGGGAGTTTAACCCAATTTTTGTTTTTACTTTTGTTACTACACATGCTAGATATATTCTTTATATATATTCTCAATATAGTACCAACATACAAAAATATGCATGCTTCTGTGTATAAATAACATGCATACTGTTAACATAAAATAGCGGCAGAACAAGAATGTAAGCGATTTTGATAAAAAAAATTTTTTTATGACTTTGCATGTACAGCATCCAATTTCAGAAAGCTCTGGCAATACGGGGATTTCGGGATTTGTTGAAAAACACAATCCTGGGATCCCGGGACTAGTCCCAGCTTTGACAAACCTTAGAAAACGAACTTTTTGGAAGACGTAATATGAAGTTTCAAAGTAGTTATGCCTTGTTTTACAACACAAAACATTCCAGAAGATTTGAAAATACTAAAAAACACAGTTTCGATTAAATCTTTGGATATTATTTATTGTTTATTTTTGAGAAACAAGGATCCATTCTCTAAAAAAATTAATTAAATGAGATCATACAGAAGGTTCATAAAATTATTGAAAAAAAAAAAATAAAACAGTTCATTCATTTTAGTATTTCTAAGTAGGAATTTTGTGATATTTTGTACAACTTGCTTATTGAGTTTTTTTTTTATTTTTTTTAAGGTCACATTTTAGTTTTTCTAAGTTGGTATTTTTTAATATATTGTACAGCTAGTTATAAAAATTTTTTATTTTAGTATTATTAAAATTACATTTCAGTATTTCTAAGAAAGTATCATGTGTTTCAAAGATTATGTTACTTTGTACAGCTTGTTTAAGAAAGGTTTTTATTTTAAAAATTTTTAAAATCACATTCATGTTTTTCTTTGGTAGCAATTTTTTGTACATGTTTAATTAAAAAATTAAATAGTATTATAATTTTAGTATATCTAAGTAAGAATTTTGTGATTTTTTTACCACTTATTTAAGGAAGTTTTGTTTTTTTTTGGGGTCACATTTTGGTATTCGTATTCCATCATATATTTTGACACGTCATATTTTTTACAGCTGGTTAAAATTTAGTTATTAATTAATTAACTAATTAAAGTTATTTTTGTATTATTAAAATCACATTTCAGTATTTCTTAGGAAGTATCATGTGTTTAACACATTGGGCCTTACCAATAATCGATTGAATGCTAACTCTAAATTGAGTGTGAGCTTTTCTGACATTATTTCTACAGAATTTGTTGTCAAAAAGCTTACACTAAATTTACAGCTCTATTCTGGCAAACTATCAATTGTTATCCAGTATTTTTAATATTTATATGTGTTTGTTCTACTTTTAGTTTTTGAAACAAAATTTGAAATCCAAAAACAACATTTTTTATTGAAATTGTCACTATCTGAAAAGTAGGTGACAATTTGTATCAAAGGTATTTATTTTGAAATCAAAAAATTACAACAAACACATACAAATATTAAAAATACTGGGTAACAATTGTTACTTTGCCAGAATAGGGCTATTGGAGTCGACGTTAAAATTACTATTGGTAAGGCCTATTATGTTATTTTGTATATACAGTTTTAGAAAGGTTTTTACTTTAATTTTTTTTAAAAACACATAAATTTTTTCTCAGGTAATATCATTAAATTTTTTGTAGGAATGTTTCAGAATTATTTTTTGTACAGGCAATTCCTGGACCCGAAAATTTCGGGATTTTAGGCATTGCAATCCCGGGACTGTCGGGACTAAGAAAAATCCGGGATCCCGAAATCCCGGGATTGGATGCTCTAAATGCATACCTTCATGTTGTTCATACTTAATCTTCAGAATCATGTCACTGTATCACAGTTTTCACTTCAATTATTTCTGCAGTTTAATACTTCAGTAGTTCCCAGACTCTTTAACAGCTTACCTAATAGTATAAAAGGTATTCGTAATAAATGTTTGCTTCTTCAAAATGTTAAAACTTGGCTTTTCAGTCTTAATTACAATGATGTTGATTGTTTGTTCAGTGTTGGTTAGTAGTTAATCTTATTTTGTTTTTTGAGCTTCTTTAAATTCACGTTTTTTTTCTCATTATATATTTATTTTTATTATAGTTATTTTACTTCTTTTTTTTGTGATTTATGTGATCTATTTATTTTTTGAAACCACGTCACTTTACGTTATTATAAAAATACGATTATGCTTAATTATTTAATTATTTACTCATGTAACTGCAATCGTCTCTAGTTCCTTGTGAACTATAGATTGCAGATCTTTTTAATTTCAAACTATAACTTCTGTATGTTGGAAATGTAATTAATGAATTGTTTGATTATTTAAGTTATGTTGTGTATTTTAATGAAAAAGATATCATAAATGTTACGACTACTTCTACTTGCATACAGCATGCATACTTCGTGTATGCATGCGAATCTGGACTTACTGGAGAAGCAGCCTAACGAGAATCCGCTAAGTGACAGCGGATTTAATGTCTCTCTCTCACAGACATTAAACAAGTTTCTTAAATGCTGACTTCGTTAATAAATTATTGAATAAAAGCACTAGATTTATTTCTCCTTAGTTATTACCTAAATTATTACAAAAGTTATTGAAGGAATTCTTTAAATGTATGAATTAAGTTTTAGTAATTTAATCGAAATTATTGACTTGATTATGATTTACACAACTTTTATTTTTATATTAGTTCGTTTGGCTGTCAATGGCCCTAACATTTATAACATATGTATGTAGTAGATATATGCACTTATATAGACCAAAATAGCAATTGTAAACTTTATGAATTTTTATTATAACCACTTGCGACTTGAAAACATTCAATTATAAAACACAAGTAGGTGCTATAAACATCTTTTTTCTTGTTTATATTTGCACTTACAAGTCTCTTCGGTAGCAATGATTTGTAAAAACATTCTTATCTTACAGTAGATGTATTTATTAACAACATTTATTGAGTTTTATCAATATAACAAAAAGATTAAATAAAATTGCTACGACAAATTGTCCGCGACAAAAAGTTAGCACTTTAACTTTTCTCCAAATATATAATTTACTTTGAATATTTAAGCTATTTCTATAGGTGTAATAAGTCATGTGGTGTGTTCTTTAGGTTTTTTAATAACACAATGATTAAACATTCTGAGAGAAATACCGTTAGGTTACAAAATATGAAAAAATGCTGCGACAAAATAATAGCACATTATGATGGATTGAGTTAAGTAAGTGTTAATAATCCGATAACAAAACAAGTTTAGGTTTTAAAGTAAAGTTGCCACGTTAAATACATAAGTAAAAATACTTCAAATTGAATTTAAATGGGACGTTGAAAATGGCTTAACAGTGCGAAAGTGCAAGTTGCTTTAAATCTTCTTCAAAATCAGTTAAATCAGTAAAATCGTAAAAAAACTAAACAAAAGTCGTAAAGTGAGTACAAATTTATTAAAAAAACCTACAAAATTATGGTAAAGCTTTTAGCAGTTGATGTCCAAGAGTAGTTACACGCCGAGATGAGTGCTCCATTTTGCGGGTAGCTTCAAATTCTAACCTCACTGCCAGAAAAATTGCTGAAACAGCTAGAACGAAAACACATGTCCACAACGTGCAAAGGATTTTAAAAAAATGAACAACAATTCGATCGTTCTCTTCTTACCGTTTAGACGTGTTTTTGCGCTCTAGCTCTAACTTTTAAAGTTATCCAGCCAAAAGTTCTAATAAATATAAATAGAAATAAACAGCTTTAATCAACCTGCACATACATCTGGAAGCGTGATAACGTGGATTTCATCCTTTTAAAAAACTTGATATTTATTTAAATTTTCAATATAAATATATATACATATTTGTTTATATTTGCTTCTTTCCTTTTTCATGTTTTGTTTTTAACGCAAACAGGTTTCTATAGAACAAATTATCGCATTGTGTTCCTACATCTGTTTTAATGCTACTGCAAAACTCTAGTGCTTATAAAACTTTTCAATAGCTACTGCTATTGCAAAACTTTCTATTAAACTGAAAATGATCTGCAATTTCCGAAACTGCACTGTAAAAGGTGAATCAGACCGGCTGGCTACTTGCTGGTTGTGTGATTCATTTTTTTCATATCAAGTGTGCAGCGTTGACTGCGAGGATCTTCGATGCACTCAACGAAAGTAAGGGTCTTCGTTGGTCATGTGAAGATTGCTGGTTTACAAACGTTGAGATCTTTAAACTTATTAGACAATCTCGGAAAGGTTTTTTGGAGGTGGCTAAGGATCTAAAGGTAGCACAAGATAGACTGAGTGAGTACGAAGATTTGTTTAAAAAGTTTAAAATTATGGATGAAGCTTACAATTCACCAAAACGTAAACGTTCAAACAAAAATCTTCGTAGTTCAGCTAAAACTACTGATATAGCCATGCCATCGCCCAATAATAATACTGTTCTACCTTCTGCTGTAACTGTTTTCCCTAATGTGATAATACAGCTTGAAGATCAATCAATTGGAGCTGTCAATACTGATCAAATGACTGATAATATTGCACCAACTAAGGTCGCTGCGTCAGCTGATCAGATTTCTCCTTCTGTTGAAACAATACCAATCATAGAGGAAAATGCTGATTCTCCTCACGTTTCTGGCACACAAAAAACTTACGCTGAAACTTGTATTGCCTCAAATGTGGTCCCTGCACCTTCTCAAATTACTTCGGTTTCTGCAGGAGCGATACCGAAACAAATATCGAACAGCAGTATCAAAGCCCCTGTTCATAAGGAACTTGTGATTATTGAGCCTGCAAAATCTATATTTGTTTCTCGTTTTGCAGCTGATACATCCAGTGAAGACGTGTTATTCTATATAAACTCAAAGCTGAATGTTGTAAATAAAAATATCTCTGTTTACAAATTCAATTTTTCATACGAGCGTATTACGTCCTCTTTTAAAATATCTTTGCCTGGTGATCTTTTTCACAAGGTATTGGATCAAAAGTTTTGGCCTGACAATACGATGGTGCATGAATTTATTTCTAGACCTTGGCCTACAACTTCCTTGACTACTTTTCCGGTTTTTAACAAGAATCAAAAAAACTAGATTGTTGCTTTCAGTTCGTTATCCTTTACCAAAACGTTCGTGGCATTAACACAAAACTAAATAATATATTAATTTTGAGTCACAACCTTGACTTTAATATAATTGCTTTTAGTGAGACTTGGCTGAAACCTAACACTCTAAATACTGAAATTCTGTGCAACAAATTTAGCATATACCGCAAAGATAGAAACTCCATTCCTGGTATTTGCTCTAAAGGCGGGGGTGTGTTGATTGCAGTCAAAGCGACACATTTCTCTAAAGAGTTATTAATTCCAGAATCCTTGGACATTGAATTCTATTGTGTTGATGTTAAGTTTGGTTCCTTGAGTCTTTTTATTACATGCTCATATATTCCTCCCCTTTCTACCTTAGAAGTTTATAGCAAACATTTGGCTTCTATTAGTAAAGTTTGCTCAAAACTGCAATCTAATGATCATATTTTAATAACTGGAGATTTTAACCTGCCAAACGTTTCTTGGAACTGCTGTTCTGAAATTCCTGAAATATTTTTACCTTCGTCTGAATGTTCATCTGATAATTATTTTTTAAACGAGCTCTCAATCCAAGGCCTGTTCCAACTTAACTGCATCTTTAACAAAAATAATCGTTTGCTTGATCTGGTGTTTTTTGATGACAGCAATATCGCTTCTGTGTCTAAATCAGATCCTCTGGTTACACCCGAAGATTCTCATCATCCAACATTAGAAATAATTTTAAATTTTCCAAAACCATCTGTGCAGTACAATGATTCTCAACCGCCTATTGAGTTTAACTTTAAAAAAAAACAAACTACGTGATTTTGAAGAATAACTTGTCTAATATAAACTGGAATTCTATTCTAAATATTAATACAAAAAGTTTATCTTCTCAGAGTCTTGATGATGCGGTATATGCGTTTAATAGAACGCTAAATGATTGTTTTCTTAAAGCTGTTCCGCAAAGGAAACCCTCTTTGACATCGGGTCCGGTATGGTACACAAATGAATTAAGAAAAATGAGAAACTTGAAATCTAAATACTATAAAAAATATCAAAAAACACATAACATATGCGATTTTGGATGCTATACCTCGATTAAATACAGTTACCAACAGTTATGCAAACAATCCTATAATATCTACTTAACAAAAGTAAAATTAAACATCAAATCTGATGCTAAATCCTCCTGGAACTTAGTTAACACAAAACGTAAGATTGATTCCTATCCTTCTTTTATGAAGTATAATTCTGTTGAGTCTGGTAATGAAAATAGTATTTGCAATCTTTTTGCTAACTTTTTCAAGGCGACTTATTCATCATCGTCCTATGATTATTTAAGTTATCCTTTTAATATTCAATCTGGGGATATTTATTTCCCAATAATTGACACAAAGACAGTCTTATCATTTTTAAAAAATATTAAAACATCATATAAAAGTGGTCCTGATAACATACCTTCATGTATATTAAAATACTGCTGTGAAGAATTAGTAACTCCAATCCCTTTACTTTTTACTTCATCATTAAAATCCTGCTATTTTCCTGCAGCATGGAAGCATTCATTTATCATTCCGCTGCATAAATCCGGAAATAGGTCTTTAATTGATAACTACCGTGGCATCGCAAAATTAAGCGCTTTGCCTAAACTTTTAGAGGCAATTGTTACATCACGACTATCGCATAGCGTTAAATCTTTAATGTCTCCTTTCCAACATGGATTCCTTTCTGGAAAATCCACTGTTACTAACCTCGAATTTACATCAAAAACTATAGAAAACTTTGGAAAAGGCATGCAGACCAATGTAATTTACACGGATTTTAGCAAAGCTTTTGACGTTGTAAATCACAAACTATTGATCTTAAAATTACATCTTGTTGGATTTTCTATACCGTTGGTAAAGTGGATTGAATCTTACTTAAGCAATAGAACACAATCTGTTATTTTTAAGCCCAATAAATCACATGAGTTCCCTGTTACTTCAGGAGTACCTCAAGGAAGTCATCTTGGGCCCCTTCTGTTTCTACTTTTTATAAACGATTTGCCATCTGTCATAATGCATTCTAGCATCTTAATGTTTGCTGACGACGTCAAACTCTTCCTTTCTTTTAAAAACGATAATGACGCTGTATTTTTGCAAGCCGACATTGATCATCTTCATAACTGGTGCAAAACGAACCGTATGAACCTCAACATGAAGAAATGCAAGCATATGTCTTTCTCGCGCAAACCACCAATTAAATGTACCTTCAAAATTTGTGGTTATCCATTGGAGTCCTTAGATATTTTCAATGATCTTGGAGTTACAATGGATCCAAAACTACGCTTTAATATTCATGTAAATAAAATAATAAATAGAGCAAATAGTACTTTAGGATGTATTAAACGTTGGGCAAAAGAGTTTAATGATCCATTCATAACGAAAACCTTATTCACTTCCCTAGTGCGGCCTATCTTAGAATACGCTTCAGTTGTTTGGTGCCCACGATACGGTTGTTACATAGACGACATAGAATCAGTGCAGAAACAATTTCTTTTGTTTTGCTTAAGCTATCTTTATTGTTATACTGATTTTCACTTACCATCTTATGCATATCGGTTACAACTCTTAAATCTTCCTTCTTTAAAAAATCGGAGAATTATGATAAATGCTTGTTGGATTACAAAACTTTTACATGGATATGTCAACAGTCCATATTTATTGAGTAAAGTATATTTTAATATTCCTCTTCGTCCTAGAAGATCTTTTGGGTTACTCCACATGAACTTTTGTAGAACTAATTATTTGCAAAACGAACCTCTTAGAAGCGCTTGCGGTGATTTTAATTTTGTATCTGATGTTATATCCTTAAGTGAATCCATGGACTCAATCAAACATAAAATTATAGATTACCTGCAGTACCGACGTTGATTATGTAAAGTTCTTTCAAACATATATCTGATGCATCTGGTGATTTGTAAACACATTATCATTAATATAACAATCTAAATGGATAAATGGACCTAAGCGTAAAATGGAAAATTTTGGTGTATAAACATCTAAATAATCTGAATGGACCTAAACCTGGGATCTTCAATTGCCTCTTATCTTCATGATGATTGTGACTACATTTGTCGACGGTACCGTGGTGTCCTGGTGTCTTTTTACCTCTTGAAACACTACGTTAGATCGATTTGTAATATATTAATATGAGTGGCCGATAAGACCTAGTTTGTCTTGGTTGCCTGCGTTTGCAACTGGTTTTCTTTATTTTATGAAAATTGGTTTGGTGAAGTTGACCTAGTTTGTCGAGTAACCACCCTGTCAAGCCAGGATCTCACCGGCTTCAGAAAGACAGAACGATATATATTATATATATACCTATTGGAGTGGTGTTTTATTGGGTATGAGACCTTGTTTGTCTCATACCCACTCCGCCGGATACAAAAATTGTTGCTAACTTGACCTTGTTTGTCTTGAAAACGCAACCCTGCTTTGCTGTCTGATATCATTCGATTTGACTTAACTTTTTTCTTTGTTATTTTTTATACTTTAATAAAATAATATACTTTAAGCAATTTATTAAAACTTTTTAGTTTGTTAATAATACATGATTTCAATCAAAATCATACTTTATATTTTTGAATTGTATTAAATATCTTATTTTATAATTTTAAATTTGCTATAATTTTAAACCTGTTAAGGGTAAGCAATCAAGTAAATAAATATATAAATAAATTAAACTCAAAAAATTGCAAAGGAAACCGTCACTTACAGCAAAACATCGAGCAGCAAGATTGAAGTTTGCTGAAGATCACTTTAAGTGGAGAAAATTAATGCGCTGCGTACTTATTACATACGAAATAAAATTTAGTCTCGACGGTCCGGATAGTATGTCTTTTTATTACCACTATTTGAGGAAGAAAGAGATTATCCTTAGTCGTCGTCAACACGAGGGTAGATGAGTAATTGTATGGGTTGGAATTGGGTATTCTGGAAGGACTGAAATGAAGTTTACTCCCATCGCCAATATTATCTTAATTTAATTGATCATGAAATAGCTAATCGTGGGTCACAATTAACTAAAACTTCATTAATATTTCAACAAAAAAATGCTGCTGTATATACAGCAAGAATAGTAAAAAACTACTTTCGAATACAGGATATTGACATATCGGAGTGACCTGGACGATCACCTGACCTGAACATTATTGAAAACTTTTGGTGTTACTTTGCAAGGGAAGTTTATGCCGATAATAGGCAATATAATACCATTCAGGAACTTAAGAGTAGCATAATTTGGAATTGGGAAGCGATACCGAGAAAATACATCAAAAAACTTTTTTAATCACTACCAAATTGCGGTACTGAAGTTTTAAAAAACAAATGGAGGCTCTACTCTATAATAAATACTAATATTATAAAAATTAAAAATTGATTTCTTATAATTGTTTGCTTAAGAATAATATTGTGCTATCTTTTTGTCGTTCTACATCATCCTTTTTTTCATCAAAAGCTACACCGCATCATCTTTCGTTCAAAACGAGCGTGATCAGCTGACTAATTGGCTTAAAAGTGGAAAATTGTTGTCAATTCTGACAAATCAACGCACGTAACTTTCGCTTTAAGGAGAGGTGATTACCCGCCTGTTCGTATCAGCGGTAAAAGTATTCCAAAAAGTGACTCAGTAAAGTATCTTGGGCTTACTTTAGACAGGCGAATGACTTGGAAACCACACATCAAGGCCAAACGCATACAACTTAGGCTTGGGCATTTTAGTTCACTAAAAAGATCGCTGTTTTTAGTTCAGTTGAGTTTAATGAACTAGTTCGTTCATATAGTTCTTTTAGTTCATTTAGTTCGTTCGCTCTTTTAGTTCGTTGCGTGCACTCGTTCATGTTGTAAGTTCGTTAGGTCTTATAGTTCGTTTGGTGTTTCAGATCGTTAGGTATGTTAGCTCGTTGTATTTTTTAGTTCAATAGGTCTTTTTTGTTTGCTCTTTCTAGATCAGATCTATAAAATGAAACGAACTATATGACCGAATCAATCATTAACTGCGGACATAGAAGAAATTTACATAAAAATACTACATATGGGGCATTCCACACAATATTTGCCACAAAAATTTGTTCTTGCAAAAAAGTTTTTTTTACCGTTCATTAGTATCAAACTGTATCAGCACGGACTCAAACCATTGTTGAGTGAAACAACATTTTTTCTAGTTCATTTCGATCTGACTCGCTGCAAAATCGATTGAACTAAAAGAACTAAAAGAACGAGAATCAACGAACTAGTTCACATAGTTCTTGAGTGCGAATAGTTCAATTGAACTAGTTCGTTCGTGAACTACCCAAGCCTAATACAACTCAACTTGAAAAATAGAAAACTCTATTGGCTTTTAGGCCGTCACTCACAGCTTTCTCTAAATAATAAGGTGCGAGTTTATAATGCTATTTCAAAGCCAGTTTGGACTTACGGAATACAATTACGGGGAACTGCCAGCAATTCAAATGTAAAAATACTAGAGAGATACCAATCAAAAACTCTTAGGCCTTTTCCACATGGAGAAATTGAAAACAAATGCAACTGCAACGCAACAGCTTAAAAAGTTTCAAAACACTTCAATTTTAAACTGAACTGCAACCTACGCTTTCAGATGAGCAAGTCACGTTGCAACGCAACATTGAAAAATTCAAAACAAAACAAACACTTATTTAATGGAAGCTTTGTTAAATAGATATAAAAAATTAATTGAGGATAAAAAAGGATATTTCTTCACTTCCTGCATTTATTTCATATATATTAACTGATTAATTATTTTCATAGCACACAACACAAATCGGAAACGCAACAAATCGCCGATTCAAATTGCAGCACGCCGTGTTGCATGAAACTGGTTGCGAATGCGTTAAAAACTTGTTGAATACAAGTTGTTTCATGTGAAGGTTTCGGTATAAATACATTGGTTAGCAACTTTTGTTGCAGTTGCATTAGTTTTCAATTTCTCCATGTGGAAAAGGCCTTAGGCTTATAACAAACGCAGCATGGTTTGTCTCTACACAGTAAAAAATTTGAGGGTAAATTTTATCTTTTTTATAACATTTGTGTGGTATAAACTTTTTATATTCCAAATAATTTATAAATTTTATACCATTCAATATTATAATAATAATAGAACAAATATAATTAAAAAATTTTATATGGATATCATGTGTAAATCAAAATATATTCTGGTTCGAAAGTAAAAAATTCACCGAAGTTGGGAAATTTCAAAATATAGTGGTTTCGATTGGTCTGATGAGAAAAATGGTCTGGAAAACTTTATAAGATTTGATGGTATAAATTTTAAAACATTTTTGGTTTGGATATATATGTATACCAAATAGTATAAAATGTATGCTCATATTTTTTACTGTGTAACAAAAAAATCAATACAAATCTCAATGTCGTAACTGTAAAACACGAAATCAGCAGATTCAGCACAAATTATTTGCAAAGGCTCAGCGACCATTTAAATGTTCTGGCGATATACTTTCTAGATGATAGCGACGAGACGAGAAAACTGAGCGCAAGCATGTCTTAGATCTAATATTCTTAAACTAAATATCCTATAGTCTAAATACTTTGTTATATATTTCAATAGAAATATAACATATAAGTAAAATTTTAAAAAATTCCAATGTGCTATTTTTTTTTGTCGCGGAGTGTATATGAAAAAAACTAAATACAAAGTATTCACTTCAAATAATACTTAATTATGGGGTACCCACCCAATTCATTGCAAACATCAAAACAGATATTCTTTGACGCAGAACGAGATACATTTACAGCAGTATTTAAAATTATAGCACACTTAAAAGCTAACCTTTTTCATTTTAATAACTCTCTGAAAAGAAATATTAATCAAAATAATTTACCTAAAAATAACTGTTATTTCTATTTAAATGCAATATGTTGCAAATTTAATTTAGCTTCATGTTGTTCTTAGCACGTGATATATCTATATAAACACACATACTGGCTCCAGGGGGGAAATATGGGGCTGAAGCCCCCCAGACGCTTAATTTAATTTTTTTAATAAATAAAGTGTCCGCCATCTAACTCTGATTTGATAGATAATTAGTTTTATCCTTCCGCTAAAAGAATATGGTTGTGTAAACGCTTGAACAACGCTGGGAAGCGGGCCTGCGATCGACTTACAGAAGATGCCGATTTTGCCAAAAAAATCATCTTTTCAGATGAAGCTCATTTTGATCTTGGCGGGTATGTAAACAAGCAAAATTGTTGCGCTTGGGGCACAGAAAACCCGCACGCATACATTGAAAAGCCGCTGCACCCAAAACGAGTCACTGTTTGGTGCGGATTTTGGTCCAGAGGCATAGTTGGGCCATTTTTCTTCGAAAATGAGCAGGAGTGGCCGTTACAGTCAATGGCGATCGTTATTGGGCCATGTTGAATGAATTTTTGTTCACAAAAATTGAAGAAGAGGATATTGGCAACATTTGGTTTCAACAGGACGGCGCTACGTGCCACACAGCCCAAGCTACACTCGATGTTTTGCGCCCTGTTTTTGAAGATCGCATTATCTGCCGCAAAGCTGATGACGTTTGGTCACCTCGGAGCTGCGATTTGACACCGTTGGACTAGTATTTGTGGGGTGCCCTCAAAGATAAGTGTTACGCCGACAAGCCAGAGACAATTGACGCTTTAAAGGACAATATTCGTGAAGCCATTGGTGAAATACAGCTGCACACAATCGATAATGTGCTTAAAAATTGGACCGATCGTGTAGGCTACTGCATGGCCAGCCAAGGCAGCCATTTGAATGAAATTATTTTCCATTAATAACTGGAAAGATTGTACTTTCAAATAAAAAAAGAAATTTGAGAAAATATTCAGTAGTTTTTTTTTATAGAATTTAAAAAAAAAAGTTATTTGGCTGACCCTTTACTAGCAGTTACCAGCGGCTTTGCCCGCAGTAGGTTCGAGTCATTTCAGCATTTATATTCGAAAAGCTTAAAATTGAAAATAGTAAGTGGCTCATATATAAGTGTGTGCTATAAAATATTAAAAAATAAATAAGCCAATTATTTTTGAAGGCCTTTCTCTTTCATAAAAACTTTTTCAAAAAGTAATTTTGTCCAAAATGTTATGAAGGTGTTTGATTTTCTCGGTTTGCTCTTAAATTTCGATAACGTTGAGTTTGTATGTGTGCCAATATTCGGTTGTTGGCATTTTTCTTTAATTGAATTGACGAAAAAAATATTAAATACCTACAGTCATTCAGCTCATGTAGTCAGTGTTTCCAAATAACCAATGTTAATCCTTCTTTCAATGTGATCGATGCACTAATTCCTACGCGATAAAATTATAAAAAATCATAGATTACTGGCACAAATTTCAATTGATTTGTTTTTTCAATTAGTTATTATTTCAATTCACTTACATAAAATTTGGCATATAAAAACCAAAAACAAAAACAAATCAAAAATGGCACAAAATCGCCTAAATAGTTTAGCCCTATCAAACATTCACAAAGAAATTGATCCAGAGGAAATCGCTGAAAATTTTTGTAAATTAAAAAAATCGACGCATGAGTAATGCGAATTGGGATGTTGAAGATACATAAGCATCCATATTATTACTTAATTTTATACAAAAAGCCAAATAAAGAAAGTAATAAAAAACAAAAGCATTTAAATGCGTGAAGATAAATTCGTCAATCCGACGCTAACTTAGCGAAGACTCAATCCAATACTTTTGATCCGCAAAAAGTTAAATTTGTACTTTTTGCTAATTTAATTTTGGGAGGAAATTTCCTCCCAATTTAATTTTGGAGAAAATTTCCTCCCAAAATTAAATTCGATCTTTTTGCACAGTACGAATTTAACTTTTGGGAGGAAATTATATTCGTTCTTTTTGCAAAGTACGAATTTAACTTTTGGGAGGAACTTAAATTCATTCTATATGCAAAGTACGAGTTTAACTTTTGAATCAAGTGTAGCTTTGTTTGCACAAACAATTTTGAGTGCACAATTAAGACCTTTGCCATATATATTTTCTAAAAAGTAGTGAAACTGGCGTTCATGGTACTAAGTTTCAATGTAAAAATTCTCAAAATCAGAGCGAAGAATGTTGCTGAAATGCATATCATTGGAAAGGTGATTAAACCACCTTTATAACGATATATTTGCATTTTTGTACTGAAACTTAGTACCATGAATGCCAGTTTCACTACTTCTTAAAAAATATGTATGGCAAAATTCTTTATTGTGCACTCAAAATTGTGCTAAAAGCTAAACTCGATTCAAAACTTAAACTCGTACTTTGCATATAGAACGAATTTAAGCTCCTCCCAAAAGTTAAATTTGTATTTTTCATAAAGAACGAATTTAATTTCCTCCCAAAAGTTAAATTAGTACTGTGCAAAAAGAACGAATTTAATTTTGGGAGGGAATTTCCTCTTACTTAACTGTTTTCTTAACTGTGCAAAAAGAACGAATTTAATTTTGGGAGGGAATTTCATCCAAAATTAAATTCATGCTTAGCAAAAAGTACGAATTTAACTTTCTGCGGATCAAAAGTATTGGTTTGAGTCTTCGCTAAGCTACCGTCAGATTGACGAATTTATCTTCACGCACTTTAAGAATTTTAAGTTGCAAATAATCATAAGCTACTTCTTTTCTTTCATTTCTTACAAATTATATAAATTTTAAGCTTTTGATATGCTTTTGAATTATATAATCATATTTTAACCGTAAATATAATTTAAACTAATTTTCTTATTTAGCCCCCCCCCCCCCAGGAGCAATTCTTAGATCCGCCACTGCACACATAGATAAATACATTATCCCTACCAAATTAACCCTAAGAGAGGTCACAAGTATAAGAAGGTCCTATTATTTTTTCATTATTTTCAAACATACCTACCCACTATCTGACCCCTTGTGGGGGTACTCATACAAAAAACATAGAATATGAAAAAATATCCAAAATGAAATCTAGAGGGTTCAAATGAATGAGATGGTCTTATTTTTTGCTTACGCTAAAAATTTCATTCAGACCCACCCACCTGCCACCTACAGCAAACCCCCATACAAAAACAAAAGAAATCTAATATATAAAAATGAATGTTTGTTTATTTGTTTGTTTGTTTGTTTAGGAAATTATAGGTCGCACAGCATCGAAATTCAGTAATCGACCTAAATTTACACATGCAGTTTTACTGAAAACATTTTATGGCGTTGGACAAGTACAAGCCAATCATGCAAAATCGAATAGCTTTAAAGTTAAGAGTAATAAAGCGTCAGAATTCAGTATTCGACCTCAATTCATACATGGAGTTCATTAATAACATTTTATGGGCGTAGGAAAAGTGGGACTGGCATCTCCCATACAACCCAGATTTGTGCTATCGAATAGCTTTGGAATTATATGTCGCACAGCGTCGGAATTCAGTATTCGATCCGAATTTACACATGCACTTTTATTGGTAACATTTTTTGGGCGTTGGACAAGGGAGAGTGACACCTCCCATATAAACCAAATTTGCGATATCGTATAGCTTCCGAGTTATTTGTCGCCCAGAGTCGGAACTCAGTATTCGACCTAAATGTACACATGCCATTTCATTGATTAAATTTTATGGGCGTTTGCCAAGGGACCTCTTATTTGACACGCATTTGCGATATCGAATTGCTTTATAGTTATAGGTCGCACAGCGTCGAAATTCCGTATTCGACCTTAATTTACACATTCAGTTTCATTGATCACATGTAATGGGCGTTGGTCAAGGGGGCGTTCCACCTCCCATACAACCCAAATTTGGGATATCTAGCAGCTTTGGATTTATAGGTCGCACATCATCGAAATTCAGTATTCGACCTCAATTTACACATGAAGCCGGGTTTCAGCTAGTCTAAAATTAAAAAAAGTTAAAAATAGTTCATATCACCCACGAATAAATCCATGGAAGGTTCAAATGTATGAGATGGTTCCAATTTTTTTCACCCTCACTATTTTTTTCAGACGCACCTACCCTCTATCCGCCACTCTTCTGGGGCTATAGGTTTCAAATTTAAAGGAGTATGAAAACTCTCAGAAGGGAGGCAGAAAGCGTATGGTTGTGTGTTTGAATAAAATGTGGGGGGTGAAAAAAGAATTGGACCATGCGATGTATTTGATCCCTATAGAGCGCCATGAGTTTTTTTTATAAACAATTTTCGACACTTTTAAACTTTTACATGGAGGGGGACACTCACAAGGTTGAATATAGGCAGTGGGTGTGCTCCGAAGAAACGTTAAGAATACTTCTAGGGTAGTTTTAGAACTTTTGAGCCTCTTATTTCAATCATTTTTGTTGTGCACACCACATCTCTGTGACCTATTTTGAAAACATAATATTCGAACGCTTACCTTATTTTTTTTTTAAATATCAAAGACCAAGGCATGCGCCGTATACAAACAAGGTTTGGGATTTGACCTGAAAGGGAAATGATAGATTATTTAGAGGAATGCATTGAAACCATACGGGAATAATTGATTAGGCGAAACAAACGTGAAAGACAATTTGAATTGATTTTTAACTGAGGCTGGAGTATTATGCCTTAACCTCGGCAAGCATATCCAGCCCTTAGTTGTTCCTGTCCTTTAATTCCACATTTTCCACAATTTAGTTGTGGATTTTTAGATTTCCATAATTCTTAAATGTAGGAGAGAACAAAGAAAGTGAAAAGAATCATGCCCGAGCCCGGATTCGAACCAAGGACCTCTGGGTTGATAGTTTAGCGCACACTCCACTAGACCACAAAGACCGACAAATTCGATTCAAAAAAGCCCGATGTTTTTTTAGATCCATTATTTTAAATTAAGTATAACTAAGTTAAAATGTAATTGCATTCAGTAACGTTTATCAATAAATTTGAAACACTGTAAAAATATATAGTATAATTTATCTTTCGCTACTTTTCCATCGATCGTGCACTATAATTTTGCAAACTAGAAGTTCTCGTATTCTCTCTATTATCTTTTGATTCTATTCTTTGTGTAATACAATTAAGTTCAAGTACATAATTTAAACTTATGTTTAACTAATATAGCAGTTTGAGCTTTGTACTCTTTAAAAAAACTGTTTAAGTTAGAGTTGCCATAGTTTAAAACACATTTTTATAATTTGTTGGCAATTTTCCAGTTGAATAGAGATAGATTAAGCATGTTATGTTTTGTATTGTGAATTAACTTATTAAAACAAATTTTTTCATAATAACTTCCGTGTTTGCTTAATTTTATTAAAAGTGCATTAAATTAAAATTGGCCACAACACATTTGTATGGTGTTATTTGTTAAAACAGTTTTTTTTTGCTCGAAAAATTTTAGCGTACACTAGACCGGTTTAAAAACTAGATTCCGACGCACAGTGCAACGATCAATAGATGCTGATGATAAAAAGTCAAAATAGAATTTTTAACTTTCGAGCATGTAGAATTGTCCAGCAATGTCAAATTCTTGTAGATTATAATGCTGTTGCGCTGTTCAAGAAATCAGCGCATGAAACACATTGTTATTTATGATCTAAAATCTTGGCTTTTTCAAATAAAGTGTTAACCTCTTGATAATCTTCTGAATGTGTAAGTATGAAGTATTCTCTTTTTCTTAATGTTGTTGCTTATTCTTAATTTTAATTTTCTCTTAATATTTCAATTTTTTATTTTTATACTTTAAAACTTTTATATTTATTTCTATTTTTAGGATATCTTATATATATTGTTAAAATATATGTTATTGTTTCCACATTGTATGTGTTTTCTGTAAGTTTTTACAGCAATTTTGCAAAAATAATGAAAACTTTAACACAAAAGATGTATGTATCTTAAATAGAACATACAAGTTTATGTATGATAAGCGTACACAGGACAGTCGTAAATGAGCTCAAGACCATGTTTGTCAAAAAAGTTTTGAACAAATTGTCTTCGAACTCAACAAGATTGGCGTTTTAACCCTTTCATGTAAAAATGTACTACTTACAGGCTTCTAAGTCCCGTTATTTTCATGTTTTTTACCACGTTTTTTTGCATCTTGGAACCTTATGTGTTGGAAGCTTACAGCTATTTCTTCTGTTTAAAGCTTTGCACGTGTCCATTCCGTAGCCGTTCTACATATTGTTGAAATCAAGATCTGGATGTGGCCGGAAAGTATTTATAAAAAAGTGGTTAAAAACATTAAAATAATTGTTTGACTGTAAAACAAAGTTCACAATAAAAAACAAAATCTTGAGGAACGTGTTTAAAAGAGGCTTTTCCCCTCATTAAAAATTTTTTAATAGATTGGTGTCAATTCGCTGTGAGACCCGTCAAAAAATATCTCCCTTAGCATGCTGGTTATGTAAGGCAGACCAAAATGCTGGTACATAAAATATGTCGGAACATATGCAAAACCTTATCTTACTACTGCAAGGAGAAGTTTAAATTTATTTTAATACATTTGAAAAATTAGTGAGCTTAAATTTTTTAAAATCTACATGTACAAATATACTTTAAAATGTGTAAGTCAACTTTTCTTAGTTTAGTTTGTACGAGTCATGAATATTTGGCTTTTTAGTGCTGCTTTTTTAAGTTTTTTTGCATCATCTATATATATAAAATGGAATGTGTGTTTGTTTATTTGTTTGTTTGTACCTTATAGGAGACCAAACCTCTGGATCTTCCTGAAATTTTCACAGCATTTAACTGGGACTCTGGCATGATTAATAGGGTACTTTTTTCGACCACGCCCACTTTTACGCCCACTTTCTTAAAATTATGTAATTGCTCCCATATAGTTTTTAACAGATTTACTTCAAATTGTATACACATTATACTCCAGGCGAGGTAGAAATAAACATTTCTTACGCCACGCCCCTTTTTGTTCTCTGTATAAATTTGTTCCTTCCAACGGATTATTTTTTATTTGGTAGTATATTACAAAATACTTTTTTTGTAATATGTATTTACCTAAAGTTTTATATACTTTTTATCTACAGGTAAGGTGTAGCCATAGATTTTTTTATTACCAAATCCCCCTTTTTCGCCCCATTTTACTTTAATTATAATTAATCTGCTTTCAATCTATATATATAAAAATGAATGTCTGTCTGTCTGTTTGTTTGTTTGTTTGTGCTTTATAGGAGGCTTAACCCTTGGACCGATCTTCCTGAAACTTTCACAGCATTTTACTATGACTTTGGAAAGAATAATAGGCTATATGAAGTTTTTATTGGACATAGGGGCGTGGAACTGCCCATATAACCTAAAAATTTAAATCGCCATATTTTGGGCATTTTTTGACCTACGTTGATGCTATTTGGTACTTATGGTATTGGCATATTTAGGAATACGTACCAGGAAAAAAGTGGGCGGAGCACGCCCCTTTGTTTACGATATATTGGAGGCTGGACCTGATAACCAATCTTAAATTTTCACAGCGTTCAGCTTTGACTCAGGAATACTTATTACATGATAATATTTTTCGACCATGCACACTTCTGCACCTACTTTTTTACTACGTTTATTAACCCACAAATTTAAAATATATATTAATTAAAATAGTGGGGTAGCCCCATTCTCTTTCTTCCACCACTGTCTTCAAAACAGCCGATTTTATAATACGTGTTAATTAAAATAGAGAGTGGAGTAACCCCATTCTCATTCTCCCACAACTGACTGCGAAACAGCTGATTGTGTAATTGCTGCTTTTTGATTGGTCTAAAAATAAAAAGGGGGAGCATGAAGCAAATTACATGCGGTTCAGTGCTGAATTGGTTTACAACAAAAAAAGAGGCGAAGCATTACAATAATTAAATTAAATAAATAAATTTTTGTAAATATATAAATACTTTTAATTTTATTTTATACGAGGGGGTAGCGAAGCACACCGGGTTCAGCTAGTATATTTATATTCTTGTCTCACCTGAACATTCTAGAACATTCCAATGACGTCAACGCATTTTTGAAAAAAAATCGGGAATCGCTAGGAAATAGTGGAAATCGGGAATTTCAATGGGAAATTCGCTTTATATGTGGGGCCTGACAATCCTTATCTTATATTTGGTATAAAAAATATTGTAAAATTATTGAGAATCTTTTGTATTTTTATTTGAAAAGTTAAATACTTGGGTGCTCAATAGTAAATAATGCGATTTCATTTAAGCATTTTAGAATAAAGGAGACCTCACGTTAGAATATTTGCTTTTACAAAGAAATTATTGAAATTTTTTACATGGCAAAAAAATAAAATTAAATTTAAAAATATTTCACGCATGATACGAGAAAGATTTCTACCCCATCTTTAAAATATATTAGATTTTTTTATGTGTGCAAGCGTGTGTCAGCCGGTGTAGTGTGAGCATCATGTTAACAAATTTGGTACCAAATATTACAGAAGATAAAATTATATAGGTTACATTTTCTTTATGCGCATTCTAGATTTCTGTATGCCTTTGCCACTTCCTAGGTAAAATTCTAGGTAGGTCCATGGCTATAAGTGTCAGTACGTATGTTTATATATTTTATTGTTCGACTATTATTTAAGGAATCCGGAGGCGAGCCTTCACATGGTAACGTGTCTGACCGTCTACCTGTCGCGGCCAGCATAACCCTTGTGAAATCGCATCAAGTCGACTCAAACCTTCAAGTGGTGTTTGCTGGCAACGCCATAATTAAAAATCGTCAGTTTGGCGGCTAATCTGAGCATTGGGCCCCCCTTGGCTTAAAACAGGTTGAGGGTTGGGTTGGCCCACAAGAATTTAAGTAAAATTATCTCCAAATCTGATATGCACCAGCAATGTTCGAACTCTTAATTGGGAAGACGCCTCTGTCCAACTAACTAATGTCTTTGAAAGATACAAAGCTGATATCCTTGCTTTCTAGCGCCCTGAAAATGCTTACGAGTGCCGCCCCCGACACGACGTAAAAATCGTGCTTGGTGACTTCAACGCCAAGGTGGGCAAGGAAAATATATTTTGTCAAACAGAGGGAAAGTTCAGCCTCCACGACAACACCTCCAATAACGGAATGAGGCTTATTGTCTTTGCCGCAGCCCAAAACATGCTCGTAAGTAGCACTAAATTCAAGCATCTCAATATTTATGAAGCCACCTGGATATCCTCTGATCAAAAAATTAGAAACCAAATTTATCACGTTTTGATCAACGGAAGGCACTCTTCCAGTGTATTGGATGAACGCACGATCCGTGGTGCATACATTAACTCGGATCACTATCTTGTTGCAGCCAAGATCCGTTCACGTCTGTGCGCAGCTAAGAATACACGCAACCCTACACAGAGAAAGCTAGACGTCGACAAGCTGCAATCGAAACAGACAGCCGATGCTTTCGCCACTCGACTCTCACTCCTGCTTCAAAGCACTCCTCCAATCGATGATATATGCGCGCAGTGGACACACATTTCCAACTCCATGCGTGCGGCTGCTGAAGAGGTGATTGGCTACCAACGCCCTCGCCGAAACCAGTGGTACGACCAGGAGTGTCGCGACGCCACTGCAGAGAAAGACGCCGCCTACAAAGCCACCCTGCAGTCGGTTGTAACGCGCGCTGCTAAGGAGCGATACAAAGAAAAGAGGAGGGAATAGAGACATATTTTCAGGCGGAAAAAAAGAGAGGCAGAAAAGCGCGAGCAGGAGAAGATTGAGATGTATGGTGACAGGAATGAGGCCCGAAAATTTTTCGAAAAAATAAGATGCCTTGCCGATGGATTTAAAACCGGGGCCTCTTCCTGCAAAGATGAAAACGGGAATCTAGTGACAGATGTCCAGAGTACACTGACGTTATGGAGGGAACACTTCTCTAAGCTTCTAAATGGCGACGCTGACAACAATCCCGCCAATAGAGATGATATTCCGGAAACCCCAATTGCGGATGACAGCGTCAAGGTTCCGCTGCCCGACTATGATGAAGTTCTGACAGCTATAGCTCGGCTTAAAAATAACAAAGCCGCGGGAGCTGATGGCTTACCTGCTGAGCTGTTTAAGAACGGAGGCGAAGCTCTACTTAAATGCATTCACGAGCTTCTATGCAGAATATGGTCGGAAGAATGCATTCCGAACGATTGGAATCTCAGTGTGCTCTGCCCAATCCACAAGAAAGGCGATCCAACTATCTGTGCCAATTACCGTGGGATAAGCCTTCTTAATATCGCATATAAGGTCCTGTCGAGCGTTTTATGTGAAAGATTGAAGCAATTGATTACAATGGTAAGCTAACTGATTGGACTTTTGACCATATCTTCGCGCTACGAAGAATCTTGGTTAAGACCAATGAAAAACAAGTCGACATCCACCATCTTTTTACCGACTACAAAGCCACCTTCGACAGCGCAATAAGTAATCACCTATACTCCACCAAGTCTGAATTTGGTGTTCCTGCAAAAGTAAAACGACTTTGCATGATGACACTGAGCAACACCAGCAGCGCAGTTTAAATCGGGAGGGACCTCTCTCCATAATTTGTTACCGAACGAGGTTTCAGACAAGGTGATTCCTTATCGTGTGACTTTTTTAATCTGATGATGGAGAAGATCATCCGAGATACTGATCTCTGAAGTAGTGGCGCAATATTCTACAAGAGTGTTATGCTGCTTGCATTTGCTGCATCGATATCTTTGGCCATAATACGCACGCAGACAGTGCAGTATTTTCCAGATTAGAAAGAGGTCCAAGTCGAAAGGGTCTGGCAGTGAATGCAGACAAGACAAAATATTTGGTGTCAACAAACAAACATTCCCAGCGTCTTGGAACCCATGTTACAGTTGACAATACTTCCTTCGAGGTTATGAAGGACTTCGTCTATGTGGGATCCAGCACTAACTCAACCAATGACATCAGCATTGAGATCAAGGGAAGAGTAATTTTTGCCAACAGTTGTTACTTTGGGCTCAGTACGCAATTGAGAAGCAGAGCCCTCTCTCGACGAACGAAAATCACGCTCTATAAATCGCTCATCATGCCCATCCTACTTTATGCATCACAAACCTGGACGCTGAGCAGCTCAGATGAAAGGACTTTAGGAGCATTTGAGAGAAAGATTCTTCGTAAGAATCAAGTACCGAATACAGTGGAATGATGAACTATATGAGCTGTACGCTGACATCGACGTAGTTAAGCGCATTAAAATACAGCAGCGTCATGTTCAGCGCATGAAAGACGATGCTCCAGTGAAGAAAATATTTAATTCAGTACCCAGCAGCGGTCAAAGCAAGATAGGACGGCCGCATCTTATCTTCGTTGGAAATACTAAGTAGAGGACTACCTGACGAAGCTTGGTATTTCCAACTGGCGCCAGCTAGCGAGAGACAGAAATGACTGGCACACATTCGTAGATGAGGCCAAGATCGTCATACGGCTGTAGCGCCAACTAAGTAAGACAGTAAGTAAGTAAGTCAGTAAGTAATTAATTATTTAAGATGATCTTGTAGCAATTATGTAAAAGTTGTTGATTAGTAGATAATAATAAAAAATATATAATAAATTAATAAACAATACTAAATAAATTTCTCTAACATTATTGTACGGTATAACTCACTGTGCTTCGGGCTTAACTTTTATTTTTTTATGTTTCTTATAATTTTGAATGGCAGTTGCTAAGACCTAGTTTAATTAATTTAGCTGAAAAGAAAACAGACCGTGATGCCATTATATCATAATAGATATCTTAATTGGACTCTAGCTATGTTAAAACGAAAACAGATGTGCTGAAGAAATTGAAGTCATGACAAAACAGCTTTAATATGCTGAAACTTTGAAATTGGATAGTCATAAATTGTACTAAGTTCTTTCTATCTTTTAATTTTAGGTATTATGATCACATCCTATTTCTGGGGTTATTTGAGCGATACACTCGGCAGACGCACAATTTTACTATACACCACATTTTCCGGAAACTTTATCTCATTCATTTCGCTCTTTATACCAAATTTTTGGGCTTTTGTGTTTCTCAGATTATTAACCGGGTGTTGGTGGGTTCTTTTATTTTATTTTTTACTTTAGGTATATAATTTTTATCATTTTTTCAGCATTGCTGGGGCCTCCTCCACAACCTATGCGTATTTGGGTGAATTTTTTATACCGCGTCATCGACCGGTAGTTATTAACTATGCGAGCATGTTTGTGGGCTTGGCAATGGCTTATATACCAGGTAACACAAGGTCTTCATTTATTTCGAAATAAAAATAATTATCTGCTTGTCTTTTATAGCTGTGGCTTGGTTCGTACTTTCCTTCGATTGGTCTTTCTCCGTATTTGGTGCCTATGATTTTCGACCCTGGCGTCTCTTAATATTCTTCAATTTGCTTCCGGGTCTAATAGGTGCCCTCATTTTATTGCCCTTGCCTGAGAGTCCAAAAATTCTGCTTGCTTTGGGTAAGGAACAAGAAGCACTGGATGCGGTTAATTGGATCAACAGAATGAATACCAGCAGCACAAAACCGCTGCAGGTATTCCATTTGAAGGCCGAAGCAAATGTTGAGCATTCAGAAGTTTTAGCAACCAAAACGGGGTAATGTAAAAGAATAGACAGAGATAGGTGTGTTTTGAATGCTCAAAGATTAACCATTACATCTCTTTTCAGTGCTGGTGCTTTGAGTAAAATGTGGCAGGAGACACGCCCACTCTTTAGGCCGCCACATGTACTGAACTTTTTGATTAGTTGCATTATTATGTTTGGACTTTTCTTAAGGTTCACATAATTTTTTTTCTTACTGATAGATCAAAAACAAATTAATGCTGATTTTTTAGCTCCTCTGGCATGGGTCTCTGGTATCCGGAAATACAAAATCGTGTAGGTTCAGATGATGACTGGATGACTGTGTGCCAAGTCATTGATGCTTCCATGCAAGTTTCAGAGCAAAATGAAACAACGTTGGTAAGCTCAAGTCCAGATTAATGGATTTATACGCGTAAGCTCTTCTACAACAAAAACTTTTTCCAGCTCTGTGATGACCACATTAGCACTAAGAGCTACATTGATTCCATCACCTTTGGACTTATCTATATGGTAGGCTATGTTGTGCAGGGTATTATTATCAATCCTATTGGTCGAAAGCAAGTCCTGATTGGTGCTCTGGTCATTTCTGGTGCCTGTGGCATCTCCCTGCACTGGATCTTGCACCCTACAGCAGTTGTTGCGGTATTCTGCTTATTTCTTATTCTACCAGGCTTGAACGTTTCGGTGCTAAGTGGTGCAGTGGTGGATTTAGTGCCTACGCACTTGAGGTAAGCACTTTTAAGAATATTCTTTCATTCAAGAGCTATTTATGGGCGCTCTTTGCAGAGGAAAAGCAGTTTGCATCTGTCTGATGTTGGGTCGTTCGGGCAGCGTGTTCGGCAGCAACATTATCGGTGTGTTGCTAGAGTCTTACTGCAGTCTGACGTTTAGTGTCTTTTCTGGTTTTGTTTTGAGTGAGTGATCATCTCGCATCATTAAAATAACTAAATTTAAACTGTTCTCTATCTCTATTAGTTTGCGCTGGACTGGCCTTAATTTTGCCCATATAAATAGGTGCTACCAAGCAATGTGCCTACGTTCTCAACTTTATTTCAGTCATTGCTAGTTTCAATTTGCTGTTTGTTTGCGTGTACGTTATTATTAATTAGCAATTTAAATTAGGCTAGAGTAAGAGCTGATATCGGTGTTGAGCTGAGATGAAAACAAAGTAAGTTATAATTGATTATGTACCCTACACACCTTGAATCAGCTCATATCGACGTTGGAGATAGGTTTTTACAATTTATAGATTAGCACGGTGAAATCTCAGTGTTTGCTCGACTGACTGTAAATTCCTTTGTTTTAATACTTATCATAGTTTTTATGCAAATGTGATTGTTTTTCGCGTGTGCAAGTTGCATCACCTCGGAAATGAAGTATGTTTTAGTTAAAATAGTTTAATTATATAAAGTCACTGTTGTTCTTTATCATTATTTGCCATATATTCTACAGAAATAAAAATAAGTTAGAATACTTTTTAATTATTTTTAAGATATTTGCTTGGATGTACTCAAAACAGTGTTCTTACTTTTAAATTAAAGCTGTTTAATTTATGCCTTTTGTATTTGCATCTAAAAAATGAAGTAGACTTAAGTATTTAAGATTTTTTCGATTCTTGCTTTTGTTATATAATAAATAGGGCTAGGAGTCTCGTGCACTAAAACATGCACTTAAAACTCTAAAATAGGCGCTAAAAACAGGTAAAATAGGCAATTAAAAACATTTTTCTAATATTTTATTATCGGTTTAAAAATAAATATTGCATGTTATGTAACAAAAAAAAAGAAATAAATATTAAAATACATATAAAAATAATTTATCATATACAACAATAATATGATGTGAATATAAAATTAATAATTATAAATAATATATTCTTAATATCTGTCGCACTAAATCTAAATAGTTGCAAATAAAAAAAAAATTAAAAGCATTTTTTGCAAAATATACAAAAGCATGCGCAATAAATATGCAAAACAGACATTTTTGTAAAATATGCAAAACCATGCATTTATTGCAAAATATGCAAAAACATGCACTTAGGATTGAATGCTATCTTGAAGAAAATATCAGAATTCGTAAAGATAACTTAAGCAATTCCATTTTAAGATGCCCAGTTAAAACATGCATTTACATGAGACTCTTAGCCCTGATAATAAATAATGTTTTATCTGTTTCTTAATACTATTTTTCAGACTCAAAACACAATCACGATATGCATTGGCGTCGGAAGCGGGGGGAAGGGGGGCAGTTGCCCCCCACTTTTATAGCTAGATAAACAATTTAAAAAGAAAACTTAAAAAGTTATTCAAAATGTCAGTTTTTTTACAAAGATAATATTTTTGTATTAGATATTTTCCTCTTCTTTCTCTCTTCTTCATAAGCATGCTTGCGGATAACCATTTTCTTTCTCTGTGCTTGCAAAAAGATAGAACAAAATGTTGAGTTTCTACTGCAAACCCACCACATCAGTTTAAAAGCACCCTTAAGTATGTATCTTAATACTATAATATTGTAATCGAAGCCTTCAACGGAAAAGTGCCTTCTGAACAAAATCTAAAAACAAAACTAGATTTTTATGCAGATGACTTTGATGTGAGCGACCTCCATGTGCAACTTAAATTGCTGAAGCAATTGCCTGGCCAAACACCTTCAAATTGTAGTGGCATTGTATGCCAATTTGCAAAAAATTCGGATACTGTAAAAAAAAATATTAAATTAAGTTGAAAAACTTATTGCTTTGCTTTTGAATGTGCCTGCATCAGCAGCTTCATCTGAGCGTTTTTTAGTGCACTAAGACGACTTAAAACGTATCTTCGAGCAACTATGACACAGAAACGACTCACTCATGCGGCACTTATACACATTCACAAAGATAAAACCGAAGAATTTAATTCGATGGAGGGGGTGAAATAGTTTGTTTCTCGCAAGGACAGAAAGAAACATTTTGGAATAATTTAAATTGATATAACTTTTGTACTTTTTTGCATTTAAACCATGTAAAGATATACCTAGTCTTGCTTTATAAAAGCAACCATTATTTCTTATATTTTCATATTACCATATGAAAGATCCTTTAAAGAATGATCTCTAATATTGAAATTGGAAGAACTTTTAAATATAATGAAATTTTAATATTTTTTATATATTTTTATATTTTTTTATTTTAAACTAAAATAAAAAATTTGTGTATTCACATTCATGTTTCTTTGAAGAAATTTTGGTGAACTTTTTTTGCACCACCATTTGTACTGAAAATTCGAAATTGAAATCCCCCCCAGATGAAATTCGCTTCCGACGCGCTTGACGATATGAGATGTTCATAGCACAAGTGGCGTAAGTCCATTTTTTAGGGAAATTGAGTTAAGTGCGTCGAAGTGAAGAGAAAAATGTAACCTATTTATGAGTATGGGCTAGAAACTCCTAGCTTACGTAATCTCTGCATAAAATGCTATACTTTGTTATTGCTCTGACAAATTACATTATTTTTTCAGAGCACAAGTGGCGCAAGTCCATTTTTGGTAGTTTTGTGAAAATCGAACATTTAGAAAAATTCTTATAATAAATTCCAAGTATAAAGAACTCAGTTTTGCTTATAAGCTAGGTCAAGAGCAGAAATAGAGCTATTCATATCGTAAAAATAAACTAAATAATACCCAAAAATGATGCAGAATATTGCATATTAGTAAACAAATTTAGACTTGCGCCACTGGTCCACTAAATATTTTTTTTAAAATTCTAAACATTCTCGTTTCCGCTGTAGGAATCTAATGGGAGATATTTTTTATGAGGAATGACAGTATTTCACGTTGAAGTTGGATAACACCAGCTTTTAGCGATTATCTTCATTATGTAGGGAGATATCAAATGAATGGACTTACGCCACTTGTTCTCTGAAAATTTTTTATAATTAGTCATTTTTGCTGTAAAAATGTTACCGGAAATATTTTTAAAAATTTTTTGATGAGGAATGACAGCATTTTAACCTAGAAGTTGAACAAATTCACCCCTTTAGCGATTATATGTTTTATTAAGGGAGATATAAAATGAATGTACTTACGCCACTTGTCCTATAGAAGTTGGGCAAATTCACCCCTTAGCGAGTATCTTTATTATTAAGGGAGCTATAAAATTAAAGGACTTACTCCACTTGTCCTCTGAACATTTTTTCAAACTTCTCGTTTCCGCTGTAAAAATCTATTAAATATTATATTTTTTAAGAATTTTTTTGGTAAGGATTGACTGAATTAGTTTCAGAAGTACGATTAAAACATCCGTTTGTGATTTTCTGAATAATTGAGGAGGCCAGAATGCATTTATTTTTATAAAAGTTTCACAGCTGAAATAAAACACAGTTGTTTCCATTTAGTAGAAATGTAATAATATGTAATGTTTATTAACATATTAATAAATTTAATAGAAAATCTTTGCAAATATAAGTTTTGATCGTTATCGTTATCTGAAATTTCATTTTCTATACCTAGTTGTCTTGTTGATTCCAAATTGGTAAAAAATTCGTGGTGCTCCATTACATTTTCTTTCTTTTTAAAATTTTATTGCATTTACTTCGGAAAGTGCTTGAGGACTGCCTACTGTATTTTTCTTAAAATCTATTTTATAAAAATCATCTATCAGAGGACAAGTGGCGTAAGTCCATTAATTTTATATCCCCTTAATAATGGAGATAATCGATAAGAAGTGGTTTTGTCCAACTTCTAGGTAAAAATGCTGCTGCCATTCCTCATAAAAAAAAAATTTTAAAATATTTTCCATGACATTTTTACAGCGGAAATGACATATTACGAAAAATTTTAAGAGGAGAAGTGGCGTAGTTTTATTCATTTTGTGTCCCCCTTAATAATGGAGATAATCGCTAAGGGGTGTTTTTGTCCAACTTTTAGGTAAAAATGCTGCCATTCCCTATCAAAAAATTCCTAAAAATATCTCCCATTACATTTTTACAGCGTAAAGGAGGAATTTAAAAAATAATTAAGATAATCGCTAAAAGCAGGTTTTATCCAATTTCAAGGTAAAAATACTGTTATTCCTCATAAAAAATTCTTAAAAAATATCTCCCATAAGATTCCTACAGCGGAAACGAGAAATTTAAAAACATTTTCAGTGAACCAGTGGCGCAAGTCCAAATTTTTTTGCTAATATGCAATATTCTGCATAATTTTTGGGTATTATTTAGTTTACTTTTTACGATATGAAAAGCTCCATTTATGCTCTTGACTTAGCTTATAAGTAAAGCAGAGTTCTTCATACTTGGAATTTATCATAAGAATTTTTCTAAGTGTTCGATTTTTTCAAAACTACAAAAAATGGACTTACTCCACTACTCCACTTGTGCTCTGAGCAGCTCATATGTCGAGATGAATAAAATATTTTTAGCATTTTTCCAACGATAAAAAAAATCAAAACCAATAACTGAAATCAGTTGTAAGACAAGCATTTGAAAGTTTTGAAAGAAGTCTATAATTCTTTATAATATTATTTTACAAAATAATAAAAATAATAAAAATTACATGAGTAAAATTGCGAGCTTTAGATCAAGTAAGTTTTTAAGAAGGCAACAACAACAACAACTCTGTATAGAGTCTATCACTTAGCTGACTAGCCTTAGCCTTCTTAAAAACTTACTTGATCTAAAGCTCGCAATTTAACTCATGTAATAATATAATTATTAAATTTTAATAGATCATTAAACTAATCAAAATAATTACAATTTTGATAACAAACTTATGTTTATTATTTTTTTTTTACCTTTTCAATCCTTATGCTAAACGATACAATAACGGTACTTTACATGCTTCAAATGAAGCGTTAGTCATTAAAAAACAATACAGTTTCGATAGTATCGTACGTGTGGACGTAGATTACCTTTTTATACGTAGTAGGAGAGCTAATAGACATTTTTGGGTACGTGTTTGAGGAACTTCGAAAACTTGTAATATGCTTCTTTTATGATATCTATGTAAATTCAAAACCTAAATCATAAAATGTTTGCCCAAACACACAATTTCCTTTTTTAAATCATAACAAATTTTTTCGCAAAAAATGTTTTTGAAGCATGTTGAAATTTCAATATTTGAAGGATGAAACATTAACGAGTCAGACTATTTAGTCGGGTCTAAAACCTTGCCAGGTGTTGCAAATTATATTAAAAAAAATGTATTTGAGGCACATTGAGATTTTAACTGCATATTATTTAGAAATAAAATTAAATATTTTCAAAAAGGACAGGCCATTCTCCCTGCCAGGTGATTGAGAATGATAAATATAATTGTGAGAGACTAACAAATTCTGAAAATTATAACAGACAAACAAAGGAGCCGAAATCAGTTTTAAAATTTACATTCACCATTAATTTAATAAAATTTGACCTAAACATTACTTTCTTACTTACTTAGTTGGCGCTACAACCGAATGTCGGTCTTGGCCTCATCTAAGAATTTGCCCCAGCAATTTCTGTCTTTCGCTTGCTAGCGCCAGTTGGAAATTCCAAGCTTCGTCAGGTTGTCCTCTACTTGGTCTTTCCAACGAAGATGCAGTCGTCCTTTTCTGCGTTGACCGCCGCTGGGTACTGAATCGAATGTTTTCTTCACTGGAGCATCGTCTTTCATGCGCTGAACATGATCAAGCCAGCGAAGCCGCTCGATTTTAATGCGCTTGACTATGTCGATGTCAGCGTACAGCTCATACAGTTCATCATTCCACCGTATTCGGTACTCGCCATTGACGCAGATTGGTCCGTAGATCTTACGAAGAATCTTTCTCTCGAATGCTCCTAAAGTCTTTTCATCTAAACTGCTCAGCGTCCAGGTTTGTGATACGTAAAGTAGGACGGGCATGATGAGCGATTTATAGAGCGTAATTTTCGTTCGTCGAGAGAGGGCTCTGCTTCTCAATTGCCTACTGAGCCCAAAGTAACACCTGTTGGCAAAAGTTATTTTTCGTTTGATCTCAATGCTGATGTCGTTGGTTGAGTTTATGCTGGATCCCAGATAAACGAAGTTCTTCACAACCTCGAAGGAGGTATTGTCAACGGCAACTCGGGTTCCAAGACGCTGGGACTGTTTGTTTGTTGACACTAAGTATTTCGTCTTATCTGCATTCACTGACAGACCCATTCGACTTGACTCTCTTTCTAATCTGGAAAATGCTGCACTGACTTCGCGCGTATTATGGCCAATGATATCTATGTCATCAGCATACGCAAGCAGCATAACACTCTTGTAGAATATTGTGCCACTACGTCTCAGATCAGCAGCTCGGATGATCTTTTCCATCATTAGGTTGAAAAAGTCGCACGATAAGGAATCACCTTGTCTGAAACCTCGTTTGGTAATAAATGGTGGGGAGAGGTCCTTCCCGATTTTAACTGCGCTGCTGGTGTTGCTCAGTGTCATCCTGCAAAGTCGTATTAGTTTTGCAGGAATACCAAATTCAGACATGGTGGACTACAGGTGTTTCCTTATTGGGCTGTCGAAGGCGGCTTTGTAGTCGACGAAAAGATGGTGGGTGTCGACTTGTTTTTCTTGAGTCTTCTCCAAGATTTGTCGTAGCGTGAAAATCTGGTCGATGGTGGACTTTCCAGGTCTGAAGCCACACTGATAAGGTCCGATCAGTTCGTTTACAATGGGCTTCAATCTTTCACATAAAACGCTCGACAGGACCTTATATGCGATATTAAGAAGGCTTATCCCAAGGTAATTGGCACAGATAGTCGGATCGCCTTTCTTGTGGATTGGGCAGAGCACACTGAGATTCCAATCGTTCGGAATGCATTCTTCCGACCATATTCTGCATAGAAGCTCGTGAATGCATTTAAGTAGAGCTTCGCCTCCGTTCTTAAACAGCTCAGCAGGTAAGCCATCAGCTCCCGTGGCTTTGTTATTTTTAAGCCGAGCTATAGCTGTCAGAACTTCATCATAGTCGGGCAGCGGAACCTCAACGCTGTCAACCGTAATTGGGGTTTTCGGAATATCATCTCTTTTGGCGGGATTGTTGTCAGCGTCGCTATTTAGAAGCTTAGAGAAGTGTTCCCTCCATAACGTCAGTGTACTCTGGACATCTGTCACTAGATTCCCGTTTTCATCCTTGCAGGAAGAGGCCCTGGTTTTAAAACCATCGGCATGGCGTCTTATTTTTTCAAAATATTTTCGGGCCTCATTCCTGTCACCATACATCTCAATCTTCTCCTGCTCGCGCTTTTCTGCCTCTCTTTTTTTCCGCCTGAAAATATGTCTCTCTTCCCTCCTCTTTTCTTTGTATCGCTCCTTAGCAGCGCGCGTTACAACCGACTGTAGGGTGGCTTTGTAGGCGGCGTCTTTCTCTGCAGTGGCGTCGCGACACTCCTGGTCGTACCACTGGTTTCGGCGAGGGCGTTGGTAGCCAATCACCTCTTCAGCAGCTACACGCATGGAGTTGGAAATGTGTGTCCACTGCTCGCATATATCATCGATTGGAGGAGTGCTTTGAAGCAGGAGTGAGAGTCGAGTGGCGAAAGCATCGGCTGTCTGTTTCGATTGTAGCTTGTCGACGTCTAGCTTTCTCTGTGTGGGGTTGCGTGTATTTTTAGCTGCGCACAGACGTGCACGGATTCGAGTATAGTGATCCGAGTCAATGTTTGCACCACGGATCGTGCGTACATCCAATACACTGGAATAGTGCCTTCCGTCGATCAAAACGTGATCAATTTGATTTTTTGTTTTTTGATCAGGGGACATCCAGGTGGCTTTATGAATATTGAGATGCTTGAATCTAGTGCTACTTACGACCACGTTTCGTGCTGCGGCGAAGTCAATTAGCCTCATTCCGTTATCGGAGGTGTTGTCGTGGAGGCTGAACTTTCCGACTGTTGGACCAAAAATATTTTCCTTGCCCACCTTAGCGTTGAAGTCACCAAGCACGATTTTTACGTCGTGGCGGGGGCAGTGCTCGTAAGCATTTTCAAGGCGTTCAAAGCATTTTCAATGGCAAGTCGTTCGTTCACAGGTGTGAATCGCAGGACGAAAAAAAAGGAAAAAAAATTCTATTTACGGTACCTTCACCTTGTTGTCTCTAACTTCGTTATTCTTCCATAAATTTTCTTCATCAGTAGCTCATTCCTTTCTTTTTATATGTCTTTCGATTGTGCAAAAAATACTCAACATATTAGAGAAATTGATAAATCAAATTTAAAGTATTTTTTCCTCTTTAGTTTAATGTTTATTATAACCAGATCGGTCAATCAAAACTGAAGATATGGTAAAATGTATGGAGCTATATCCAAAAAAATCGGGCCAAAAATAAAAAAAAATAATGTCGTAATATAATGTGCAACGAGAGAAGCGAAGCTTTTTCGCATTTTTATAGATTTGTTAATTTATTAGTTTTTTATAATAAAATAATTTTTAAATTCAAATATTTAAAATAACATAAAATTAATTAAAAAAAAACAAGTTATAAACACCCCAGTAGATAAAGTAGTAGATAAATATCATTATTTATTTATTTCATTACATATTTCATCCATTTTGAATTATTTTTTTAAATGTTTTCAATAATTATTATCGAATTTTATTAATGAAATTTAAAGGTTTATGATAACTTAACCCTCTACTGCCCCAATTTTTGTTCACCTTTAAAAATTATTTCTAAGAAATTTATTAGGTCATGAACCAAGAAATCATTACTAAAATAAATAAAAAGTTACACGTTTCGGCGGGAGGCGAGCTAGAGCTGAACCCGCCTAAAGGCGGTATTGGGTATCCAAGCTTAAAAAAGACAACTTTTATTTTCAAGTTAAATTTTATTTAATTTTACTTCACATTCGATGTGAATACCTTCTTAGCTTCTGTTGCGTATGTTATTGAAATTTTATATATTTTTAAATTAATTATTAATACGGAAAGTATAAAAACAGCCCTTGTCCGGTGTGGAACACAAATTAATATTACATTTTCTGCATTTGTTTTGAGTCTTAGCAGTACATCCCTGAAGTTTGCATGTTCGTTTTTCTGAACGAGGCAAACATTTTGGGAAATGCTCCATTCCATCGTAACGCAATCATCAGGAGGTATATAAGTAACATTTCTAACTGTTTTTTTCTGGACGACCATACGTTGGCGCCCCAAATTCTTTGCTTTTTGGTTTGAATACAATACTTGTGCGATTTGAGAACGGAAACAAGGGAGTTGATTTTTTTCATCCTTAGGATCCGGCTTATTAATGCGTTTGAATAATATATATGCGTTAACAATGGCCATATCAATTTGGTGGTAAAACAATCTGTTGGTATATTTTGATGATTTCACTCGGATGTGATAACGTGCGATGAGTCCATCCATCAAATCAACACCTCCCATATGGTGATTGTACTCCTCTTTGTATAACGCTTGGGCAAGGAACTTCGGAGTACTTTTTTTCAGCGCGAAGATATCGCGTAATCGTTGGTTTAAACTTTGTTTCGCCTTGTAACGGTTCAATCCCCACATATGTAGACGCCATCCGAACTTGCTTGTTATCTTTTCCGACCACATTCGAAATGTCAACACCGTAAGCAGATCCAGTGTACTCAACCAAAAATCCTCGATCTTGTTTTTTCAATATCGAATCTAAAGGCAGCTTCGCATTTGGTATACGGTTGGAGCGTATTGTTCCTAAGAAATGAATTCCGCGAGTCTTTAGATAGACGAGAAGCGGTAAGGATGTGTAAAAATTGTCGAAGTACATTACATGGTTCTTCAAGCTTGGCACAATTTGACTTAAATGCACAACCACATTGGAAGAAGCTCCTAAGTCTGGAGCATCTGGTGGCACAACGTTATCTCCAGCACCGCAATACACCCCAAAACCATATGAAAATCCCTCTGAGTCACACAAAACAAACAGCTTCATGCCCCATTTATGAGGCTTATCAGGCATGTACTGCCTTGGGAATGTCGACATTTTTGTGGAACACATTTGTTCATCCACGCAGATGAGCTGGTTCATAGGAATACTTTCATATTTGCTATTAAAGTGCTCGACTATTGGCCTGACTTTGTAAAGTTGATCATACTTTGACGAATCTCTAGGCGGCATTTTGCTATTATCATTAAAGTGTAAATTACTTCGAATTTGCTCAAATCGGTTTCTTGTCATTGTATCTTGAATTGCTTGAAAAGAGTATTATGACCAGTACGATTGTATATTAGGATACCGAAAAGCTGACATGTAAATCAATATACCAATGTATTGGCGAATCTCTGATGGAGTTACGAAAAACTTTGTGTTAATATTTTTCTGTGTGGCATAAAGATTAGTTTGCTCCGAGATGAGATCAAAGACGGGGTCATCAAGAAAATGCGAAAAGCATTTAAATGGCGTGTCAGGCATTTTAAAACTAGCGCCAAGAATCTTATTTCCAAGAAATGCTACTTCCGATTTATGGAGATTCAAATTGCTTTTCCGCCATAGTATCTTTTTGAATTCATTCGATTTTGTATTAATATTCATCGGGTTGACTTTTGTTGTATCAGATTTTTTCTGGCAACTTTTCCATTGCTTTTTAGGTTTACCTCCGAGCGTTTGCTGAAAGTTTTGACCACCAGAAGACATAGACGACTCACCTGTGTTAGATGTGGCGGAATCGGGGTTACTTTCAATATTCTCAAATGTTTTACCAGAAATGTATATGTTCCCACTGTCCAGATTTTCAGGTAAATCAGATTTACTTCGTTGACAGTATCTTCGTCAAGGATAAAGTCAAAATCGTTAATGTCATCATCGCTGTAAAAGCCATCTTCATAATCCGTAGGGCCATCAGTTTCCTCAAAATCGTCGGAATCCAAATCATCCATTATTTCTTTGATTTGTGTATCGGATAACGCCGAAACCTCTTTTGGAAAATTTCGGTTCATTGCTTTAAAAAATCAAAGCACAAACACATGTAAACCATGAAATGCAAAAATATTTTTTCACTGTTCTGCCTGATACCGCCTACAGGCAGTCTGAGAGCTCAAGCAAATACAAGATGGCGCAAAAGTAATCCTCCTATCAGAAAATGCTATAAATTTTGCGATTGGCCCCTAATGTCAGTTCTGTTTTGACATTTGTGTAGTAAACACATGCGAAATACACGTTAATAAACAATGTTACGCTACGCTGCTCCAGAACGCGGAATATTGGTGACTATTTATTTGACCAATAATCGGTCGGTGACTTTGGCACAACGTGAATTTCGTCGCAGATTTCCTGGCCGTCCAACGCCTACTGGTGAAACACTGCGGACGTTTAGCCGCTCGCCTCGAAGAGACTGGCACAACACGAGATGCTGCCAGGCGTGGCAGACCCCGGAGTAGCCGTTCTGCAGAGAATATTGCTGCTGTAGCCGAGGATGTCATGGAAGCACCGTCGACATTGACCAGACGACGTGCCACGCAAATGGGTATCAGTCGACGGTCTTTACAGCGAATTTTGGTACGAGATTTGAAGATGTTTCCGTACAAAGTCCAGACGGTGCATCAGCTGTTAGCTGCTGACCGCCAATCGCGTCTAACATACGCTCAAGCCATCCTTAATCACCACCAAGAGGAAGATGATTTTTCATCAAAGATAATCATGAGTGATGAGGCCCCCCATTTCCATCTTAGCGGGTACGTAAATAAGCAAAATTTACGCTTCTGGGGCACTGAAAATCCGCGTGTAACCCACGAAGAGCCATTACACCCGCTCAAAGTCACTGTATGGTATGCTGTTTTCGCTGGAGGAGTCATCGGACCTTTTTTCTTCAAAGACGTCGCGGGCCAAACGGTTACTGTGAATGGTGAGCGCTACAGAGCAATGATCAACGAGTTCTTTTTGCCGCAACTTGATGAATTGGGATTGGAAAACATGTGGTTCCAACAGGACGGTGCAACGGCACACACTGCACGTGCCACAACCGATATGCTGAAGGATGCATTTCCCGGGCGCCTAATCTCCCGTTTTGGCGATTTGCACTGGCCAGCAAGATCGCCTGATTTGACCGCTCCAGACTTCTTTTTGTGGGGCTTTTTGAAGACGCGGGTTTATGTCAACAAGCCTCAGACTCTTGCAGCTCTTAAAGACAATATCCGTCAAGAATGTGAGGACCTATCGCCGGAAGTTTTGGCCGAAGTGATGAAAAATGCCATAAAAAGGGCTCAAATGACAATCAACTGTGGTGGCGGCCATTTACATGACATCATATTCTCGACTTGATGTAAAAAAAATTAAAAGCCCAAATAAAAATAATCCACAAGAAGAATCAAAGTTTTTCATTTTTTTTTAAATTACAGCCAAAAAACATCGCAAGGTTACTTTTGCGCCACCTTGTATAAGAACCGCAAACAAGTATTTTTCACTATAAAACAACTGCACTACATACACAGCAATATTATCAACTCACCAATATTTTTATTTTCTCAATTCGGACACGCTAAGTATTTTATTTGATTTTTCCAACTTTTCACTTTTCACAAAATAATTATTTGCTCTGTTTTACGCGGAGTTCTAATTTCAACTGACGATTGTGGAGAAAGTAAGCGAAATATTTTGTTGTAGCAAGAAGTCAATGATTCTGGGAATTATTTTAAATGCACTTAATTTTGTTCTTTTAGTTTTTTGTATTTCAAATTTGAATGCTAACGGTTTTTGTAACAACCGCCTCAAGGCGGTATGAGGCTGTAGAGGGTTAAATAGCAAACGTATGTTATGGATGTTATGTCGGCAATACATCTAGAAAATACTGCATCAATAGTTGTTCCTAATCGTGTTGTACACATATTTGGATCACTTATTATTTGTATATTAAATTTATCAAAAAGTAATTGTTTAAGTGCCTTTGAGGATTCATGTCTAAAATCGTTATTAAAATCTAAATTAAAAATTGGCATTTCGTGATAATTTTCACCCACTTCAATACAACTTGCTCGTGTATAACTTAAAAAAAAAATCTGTGGATAAATTTTATTATGTTATCGATTTTGTTTTTTTTTTCTGTCGTATTCTGAGGTGAAATCTAAATCAAAATCATAAAAATATGTTGTCCATTAGGACCTATCATTGCTGCAGAACATACTTCTCCAATTTTTAAAATATCAGCTGAAAAATTTTGTAGCTGAAGTCTGTTTAAATATATTGACATATTCCCAGTGACTGTATTGTACTTATCTTTATTATAATTACAATAAATTGAAACTCCTCTAGATCCACAACTATTTCTCTGAAATTGAGATATACCACCGAAATTAGTGATACCGATACTTTCATCATTTTGCATTTTTGTTTTTGATAACAATATAATGTCACAGATTTGAGTTATAGAATCGGTAAGATCTTGAGAATGCGCATGGAGACTCTGACAATTTAAACTCATTACAGAAAAGAACTGTTTGCTCTCTATCAAATTTTTTATAGTAATATATTTAGTTTCTAATGTGTTAAGAGATAATCTTTGAAATTCGCGAATTAAATCAACATTAGAAAAATCATTTTGCCTTCCATGATGAAATATAAATTGTTGAGGGTCGTCATCAGAGGTAGTGATAAAAAGTCTGCCAATACTAGTAACACGAGACAAAGCGACGTAGAGTAATTGCAAGGAATGGTTTTTTGTCATATTCGTAAGCAATCTCTGCGAATGATCCATCCTGTGACTTATGAATAGTTATAGCCATTGCAGGAATTAATGGAAAATGATTTCTTATAACTGTGATTGTTTTATTTTTTTTAAGAGGTATGCTACCGTTTTTTCGTAGTATTGGGACAGCTCCTCTCCCAACTTGAATCAATTGAGCGTCAGCAGAAGCTTTCATTATTGTTTTCTGACCAATTTTAGACTCATCGAATTCCAGCCAAACTTTTTTAACCTGGTCATTCTGGTCAATTTCAATATGCACTAGTTTACCAATAGCCTCATTTTTTCCAAACTATCGCTAACATTAATATTTGTTGTTATTAGATAATGTTATTGATGAAACTATTTCAGATGGTAAACCACCTGTATCGATGACTTTCAAATTATGCAATTTTTGTTTAATTGCTTGTAATTGTTCGTTATTTTAACATCCACTAATGTTATCTATTGCAGAGGAAATTTTGTTGTGTTCTATTGCGCGTAAGAAAGAATTATTAAATAAATTCCATTTGGACACAGGCGGCTGGCAGTTTCCTTCGTAAAAAATCGAATCTATTAAATGTAACTCGTTTGCTCAAGTTTTTTACCATCACCAATCTTCGTTAGCAATGACGAAAACTGTTTATTACTTTGCCGCATAACTTGTGTCAATTCATAAAATTTAAGTTCCAGCAGTTCTTGAAGTTAGTTCGGGAACAGACTATTCTCATCAACAAAAGAAGACATGTACTTTGCGATGTTAATGACAACGGTAGTAAGTAGAAGCAACATTTGTTTTGTTATATTTTATGCTGTTTTTATTGTTTGCATATCCAATATACAATCCTTTTATATAATAGATTATTGTGATCTGCACCATAGCTTCACGCATTCAAATGTAGGATAGCTAATACACAATCGTTTAATAGATTCTTGTCATCTATGCCACATAGCTTCAGTTAATACTTAATATTAAATAAACTCTTATATTCAACGAAGGTTTTTGGATCAGTTTGTAGTGTATAGGACTAGCAATCGAATGGGTACGAGTTCAATTCTCAGAAATATTTTTATTAATTCTATATTCTCGTGTTACAATCTGTGTCGAAAAGCAACAACAATTCTAAGAAAACGGAGTATGGAAAAAAGTGTAGTTTTTCAAATTTCACTCAAGCCAATCACGAAACAAGGCGTAAAAAGCTTCGCTTCAAAAATATATATCTCAAAAACCTATCCATAGTAAAAATGTTTATTGCTATTTTTGTATTCAGCGGGCCGAAATCTATAAGAAAAAAATAGTGGCATACCGATCACAAAAAAGTGTTATCTCTAAATACGAGTGGTAATACAAGTTTATTTAATCTATAGTAATAAAACTCATTTTCTGTTTGTTTGTTGGTATGCTTGTTTGGCCTTTATACAAATCTAAACGGCTCAACGGCTTCTGCTCAAACTAGGTATACATATTAAGTTCATCCCAACTTAAAATGTTACATACTTAGTTTTTGCCACGCCCCCTCTGAAATTTTTCAACTAACGGTAATTTTGTTATTATAAAACTTTTTACATCAGATAATTTTGTGTATTTAATTTTAAAAATTTTTTATTATTTTGACATCAAAAACACTGACATTTCCTCAAAATTGGAGAAATTTCCAGTACAACAACTTTTTCATAAAACATCGTTGCTTTAGAATGAGAAAAAAACGACATGAAAATCAAAGTTTGGTCTTTCGATGCAAATATCTCCGCTGTCCATTAATATATTTTATTAAAATTCAATAGTTCAATAAATACACTTCACAGAAACAGGTTGAACTGTACCGTTAAGTCAGTGTATATATGTTTTATGATTATGTCAAAAAAGGTCCAAAATATTGACTTTTTACTCAAAAAATGACTCAAAACTTATTGTTGTTGTAAAAATGAAATCATTTAAAAATTGCACATCTGGCTACCTTTCATATGACATAGCATTTATTTGCAAAGAATTTTCCAGCTAAGCGCAAAAATTATTTTACTATTTTTGTCATCAAAAGAACAAGGTTTTTGAAGATTTGGTTTTTTTTCGCGAAATTTATTTATTCCAAAATGTTGTTTTTATATTTTTTACAAAAAATCAAGTCTCAAAAATAATTCATGTGAAAAAATTACCCCAATATCTCTTTCCAATCAAAAGTTATGGATAAAAATCTATTTTTTTCATACCAGACTATTAATAAAACTTAGTTTTGTGTTAAAATTCTCTATATAGTTTGAACGTCCCCATTTATCTCAAAGAATGCGGTTGTGTGTCTAGAGTAATTACGAACATTTTGGATTATATAAAATCTTCCTTATAGTAATCCACTTAGTTTTTGCCTCCCTACACCTTGCGGTGAATAGCTGAATAATGTTTTTTCAAAAGTTTCTTCAAATTTAACCCCACACGTTTGGGATTACAGACAGGTGGCGCTATTTTTTGCTTACAGAAGAATATCTGATGTTCTTATGCAGCTAGCAGATAAGTTTTACGAAATATTTTGCGAAAATGCTATTGCTACCAAACTTTTAAAAAGTTAAATAATGCAGTTCTGCCAGTTTTTTCAGTCGCAGCGTCATCTGGCGTCATCTGGCGTCATCAACACTTAAAAATATAGAATTTGATCAATTTAAATGTCCAGCTCACTTGCTGGATTTTTTGTTGTTTTTGCTTTGCTTGCAAATGCGATTATATGATCCTGATCTGCAATGAAAAAACGCAGCTAATAGAATTTTTAGTAGGTACAATCATTTTTAGTACAACGAATTTTCATAAAACATTGATAGCTAATAATGAGAAAAAATTTATATAAAAATCAAATTTTTTACTTTTAATGTTTTTAATATATTTCATTAAAATTTTTTTTGTTAAAAAGTTCAATATATTTTTTAATATAAATCTTTGTTTAGACGTTAAAATGTCCATATTTCAGTAAACGCATTGAGTTCCACCATAATTTTTATTTTGTTGAAAAGATAATTGTGCTTGCTTTAAGATTAAGTAAATATAAAAATTCTTTTTAATTTGTAAAATATGTTTTTTTTACCCTTCTTTGAATTCAATAAGCTCACCGCAAGAGATGGAACCACCAACAACAAAAATTTTCCAAAACTTTTTTGGATTAATGTTCGTTCAATTAATTTTCTAACGGTAGCTTACAAATAAAATTCAACATGTTTTTAATTATTAAAGATTTTAAAAAAACATTTAATCGAGAAGTGTATGTTAAAATGTTTATATAAATGATTCTCGAGTAACACCAGGTATATCAGCTAGTAAATTATAAAATAAAAAATGCAATGATGAAAACTCGGTATTATCGAATTCATTCATCGGGTCATCAATAATAGCATCAAATACTAAATTTGTTATACTCTCCGACAAACCAGTGAAATTTAATTGTATCAGTATTTCGTTTGCATCCACTTCTGTCAGGTGCTAAAGAAGTGGTGAAACGTAAATGTGCATTACGCCAAATGCTTGTTATATACTCCGATCTTAAAAGGTGTTGGTCTAATTCGGAATAGAGGGATCGCAATTTTTGATCGCAATGTTTTTTAATAAGTATTAGCTTCGCAAGTAGTATAAAATGTTTGAAATCTTGCTGTATTTATATATGTGAAATTCTTAAAACCATATATTTTATAAACAAATTTTTCTAAAGCTTAAAATAATTCATCTCGCGAACCGGTTATGAGGGCAACTCCACGATTTGTAAATAATATTCATAATAGCTTGAATAACTACTTATTCCACTTGAATAACCACTTGAATAGCTTGATGTTTAGGTTTTATTCGTTCAGAAGATAACGATTTTTAGTCAGAAAAAAATAAGCTTTTGATGAAAAGCGCATGGAAATATGCAAAATGGTTTTTTATCATTCTAAGGAAACGGCGTTATTAGAAAAAGACGTTGTGAAAAAAAAAATTACTAAAAATTTGTGCAATCTTAAAGATATGTGAATTATTTGGTGTCAAAATTACAGAATTTTTTTAAAATTAATTAAACGAAGCTTTTCGATAAAAAAAGTATGCTAGTTGGTTGATTTTCCTTACTTGTAAAAGGGCAGAAAAGGGTGGTCAAAACTAATTATGCCAAAGCATAATCAAAGATTCAAGTAAAATGTGAGAGAAATTTGAGTTAAATCCGTCCAGCCGTTAAGATTTGTATTTTGGTCAAATATTTTTTTATTTTAAGGAAAATGCAACAACACCAACTTTACCAAAAAGTAATGAAGATAAAAATCTCTTTCAGTTGCAAATGTTACTGTTTTAAAATTAAAAATGAAGAAATTTTTATTCGTAAAGAAGATATGATCTGATTATTAAATGCCAGAAAAAGTCAGTTTTTGCAGTAAAGTATATTGAATTGAATTTAGCTTGTGTGGGCGAAGCCACCCCAAGTTTCCAATGCCCGTGCCAGTTTTCCAGTAGACCAATAAGTAACTCCATACTGAATTTCATTGTTATATGATATTTATTTCCAAAGCTATTCGATATCAAAATTTGGCTTGTATGGGCGGAGCCACACCTCCTTCTTCAATTACCGTCTCAGTTTTCTAGTAGAAGGATATCACCCAATAGTAATTCCATACTGAATTTCGTTATTATACGACATTTAGTTCCAAAGCTGTGTGATAGCAAAATTTTAAGTGTATGGGCGGAGCCACACCCCATTTTCCAAAGCCCATCCCAGTTTTCCAGTAGAAGGATATCACCAAGTGGCAACTCCATACTGAATTTCATTATTATACAGCATTTAGTTCCAAAGCTATTCGATATCATAGATTTGAATTGTATTGGCGGTGCCACACCCCTTTGGCCTATACTTGCTCAATTTTGCCAGTCGAAAGAGACACGACTAAATAGTACGTTCTAACCGAGTTTCATTAATGTGTGACTTATAGCTTGAGAGTTATACTAAAAATTTGGGCTGTTGAAAAGGTGCCCCGCCCTACGTCCAACGCCCATAAAATTTTACCAGTAGAACGGCAAGTGAAAATTAATTAAATACCGAATTCCGTTGCTGTGCGACTTATAATTCCAAAGCTATTCGATATAGAAGATTTGATTTGTATGGGAGGTACCACGCCCCTGAGTTTTTTTGATATTTTAATAGTTATTCTGCTATTCGGGATGAACATAAATGCAACAAATAGAAGATCATTAAAATCGGTCCATCCGTTCTTGAGTTATAAATGGTGTAGCAAACCCCACTTTGTTTTATATATATATAGGTATTGTATATTTTAGTTACCCTTTCAATGAGTTTCCTTAATCAGAAAATTTTTAATTAAGAAGAAACCACGTCACTTACCGAATTTTATACTTGAAAAATTTTGTACTGGTAGAATTTTTTTAAATTTCATTGGAAATTTAAATTTCTTCCATTACGGTTCAATTATAACGCTAATTACCATTAAAAATTTAGTGGTAATGCAAATTCTTTTGCATTAACATTGAAATTTCCATTACCATTAAAAATTTAGTGGTAATAAAAATTTTTTTTTTCCATTACCATTACATACTTATGGTAATGGAAATTTATTTTGCATTACCACAAGGTGGTTAGTGGTAATGATATTTCTAAATGCACTAATTCAACTAATTAACCCTCATCGGTCCCCTGTATGCGCACGCATACAATTTTGATCTTTAACCTTGAATAAAATAAAAACGGTTCAGCGGAATGACCTTGTGGAAATTAAATATTTCCACGAGAAATATAATAAAAATTTATACGTATGATTGAATAATTTATTAGATACTGAAAAATTTTGAAATATTTTTATACATTTAAAATATGAAAACTTAATTCTAAAAAATACAAAAAGAACTTAAAAACTAAGTGGTTTTAAAACAAAGTGTTTTACATACAATTGAAACAATATTAAAATGTAATAATAAGATAACACTACATTATTCCCCCTCCAAAGAATTCGGTATTAGTCTTACCGTGTTTGCTAATAAATTAAAATGAACTGTCTTAGCTGATTTATTTGCATTAAAAAGTGTTTTTGAAACATTAATGTTAACAAAAGCTGGCTTAATTCGATCAATATTAACCGTTATAATATTTTTGTTTTTAAGAATTTTAAAAAATTTTGGAGACTTTTCTAATACTTTGAATGGTCCGTCGTATGGCTCTTGAAGTGGTTTTTTAATAGTGTCATTGCGAACAAATACAAACTCACAAGTTTTGAGTGATTCTGGCACAAATTGTTTAAAATTCTGATTATGATGTGAAATATGTGCTTGATTATTAGCAACAATATCTTTAAGTTTGAACAAAGTTTCTGATGGACTGAATTTTTGCTCACTAGGAATGACTAACTGACTTGGCAATCTGAGTGTTTGACCATAAACCATTTCAGCAGGGGATGCTTTAACATCTTCTTTAAACGTGGATCTTAGCCCTAATAGAACTAGTGGTAATTCTGAGTACCAATTGTTTTGGTTATTGCTCGCTATAAGAGAAGCTTTGAGTTGACGATGGAAACGTTCTATCATCCCATTAGCTTGTGGGTGATAAGCTGAAGTTTTGATGTGTTTGCAACCAAATTTGGTAATAAAATTTTTGAATGTAGTTGATGTAAACTGAGGTCCTCGATCAGAAGTAATTTCCAGAGGAACCCCAAAGCGTGATATAAACTCTCTTTGGAACGTGTCAACAATAATATTAGCCCTTGTATCTTTAAGAGGATAAACCTCAGGCCAACGTGTGTTCCTGTCAATTATGGTAAACAAATATCGGTAACCATTTAAAATCGGTAATGGGCCAACCAAGTCAATATGAATATGTTCAAAACGACCGCTCGGAATGTTTATCTTGTGAGGTAGTGTTTTAGTGTGTCTATGTACCTTAGATTTTTGACATCTAATACATTCTTGAGTCCATTTGTTTATTTGTGTGTTCATGTTAGGCCAAAAATATCGTTGTGTGATTAGTCGTCTAGTACCTCTAGTTCCTGGATGTGAAATGTTATGTATTTGATCAAAAACTCTTTTCCGTAGTGTTTGGGGAATGTATGGTCTTGTATTATTTGTAGAATTTTCACACCAAATTTTTATGTTTAAAAACGGAATATCAACTTGTTCAAACTTGTAAGTTGTTTTGTCTGTTATGCTCTTGAGTTCTGTGTCAATGATTTGTTCCTGATGTAATTGTTTGAGATCAAGGTCGGGTGTTCTAACTTCTGTTACCTCGCATCTTGAAAGTGCATCTGCTACTGAGTTGTCTGTACCCTTAATGTGTAATATTGTGTTAGTGAATTGTGCTATGTATTCAAGGTGTCGTGTTTGTCTAGGACTACGTTCGGTTTTAGAAGATAATGCATTAACTAAAGGTTTGTGATCTGTGAAAACTGTAAAAATGTTACCTTCCAGGAAGTGTCGAAAATGTTTAATAGTTAAGTAAATCGCAAGTAATTCTCTGTCAAATGTACTATATTTCGTTTCAGCAGGTGAAAGTTTCTTAGAGAAGAAAGCTATAGGCTCAAGTTTATTGTTATGTTCTTGTTGTAAAACGCCACCTATTGCGGTAATGGATGCATCTACAGCAATCGACAGTTGTGCCTTACTATTAACATGGTTAATAAGTGTTTGCGTGGCAAAACTGTCTTTGATTGTTGTAAATGCATGTAAAGTAGTGTCTGTCCACTGTAAATGTTTGCTTTTAGTTTTCGAAGCTGTTGTTACCATGTCATAAATGGATTCAAGCATGTGTGCGAGTTTAGGAATGCACCTGTGGTAGTAATTTGTCATACCTATAAATTTTTGCATGTGTTTGACTGTTACCGGTTGTGGATAATCTTGAATGCGTTTAACACGTTCTTGTGACGGACGTATTCCGTGTTTAGATATGTTGTAGCTAAGAAAGTCAATGTTATCAACTCCGAATACACATTTGTTAGGTTTTATGTTTAAACCGTAATCATTGAGTCTTCTAAAAACTTGCGTTAAATGTTCGAAATGTTGTGTTTCTGTCTCACTAGCAATCAAGATGTCATCTAAGTATACGAAAATAAAATCTAGTCCATGTAGCACTTCATTAATGAACCTCTGGAATGTCTGGGCTGAGTTCCTCAAGCCAAATGGCATACGGAGGAACTCGAACATCCCAAAAGGTGTAGTGATTGCTGTCTTGTGTATGTCGTTAGGTGCCATTGGTATTTGATGATATGCTCTGACTAAATCGAGTTTTGAGTAAATGCATGTATTGTGTAAATTTAAAGAAAAATCATGTATGTGTGGTAATGGATATCGGTCAGGTACTGTAATTGTGTTAAGTCTTCTGTAGTCGCCACATGGTCTCCAATCATTGGGCTCGCGTTTAGGTACTAGGTGTAATGGAGAGGATGTTTGAGAATTTGACGGTCTACAAATACCAGAAGTAACTAAGAACTGAAATTCTTGTTTAGCTACTTTTAACTTTGGCAAGTCTAGACGTCGTGGTCTTGTGTAAGGTAATTGTCCTTCAGTGACAATGTGATGTACAGTGTGATGTTTAATTGGTGCTGTGTAATCGGGTTCTGTTATTAAAGAAGGAAATTTTTTGAGTAATTGTGTATACTTGTTATCTATAGTAAATAATTTAGGTAAAGATGTTTCAGAAAATGCTGAAATTGTATTGACAGATAAATTAGTTAAAGGGTCAATGAGACGTTTGTGTTTAAGGTCAATAAGAAGGCCATATTTTGTCAAGAAATCTGCACCTATAATAGGTTTGGAGATGTCAGCTATAATAAATGAAAATGGTAATTCACGTCGTAAATTTAAATTAAGTGTCAATAATTTTTTTCCAAATGTAGAGATTGCTGTGCCATTAGCAGCTTGTAATACCAAATCTGATTTTTTGTTTGAAATTTTGAATTTTGAGGAAGGTAGAACTGATACCTCTGCTCCACTGTCAATAAGAAAATTTAATTTACTAGAGGGGTCAAATACAAAAAGACGACGTGTATGTATGACGGGTCTATTATCAGTCGTCGCGACAACAGAGTCTTTTAGTTTGTTGAATTGTGTTGTGTTATGTTGTGTGGTGAAAAGTTGTCGTTTTTGAACAAATGCACATGGTTGTTCACATTTACGTGCGTTTTTACCGAATCTGAAATGGTACTTACATACCCAATTGGAAGGTCGTTGACCTGAAGAGGACCTATAAGACGATCGACGTCTTGAAGTTCCTCTGGAACTAAATCTTCTGGAAATTGGACGACTGAAACGTTGATTCTTAAGTTCATCAACATCAAGCGAGAGTTTTTGAAAACATTCAAAAATTTTAGATGTTTGTTCTGCAAAATGTTTAGTAATATTTGCTATCTCATTAGAATTAGAGATGTGTTTCGATACATTAAAGTTATTCTTGATTGCAGATACCTCAGATTCTGCTAATACCTCCCACAAGTTATCAGCGAGTAATAACAACTCATCTAATTCCTTATGACCAGATCCTGTCAAAGCAATGTTCAGACTTTTAGGTAGTTTACGTAACCAAAGCTTATAAACTAAGTCTTTGTTGACTGTTGAACCAGCTAAAAGAAGCAAGGATCTGTAAAATTGAGATGGTTTTTGGTCACCCATCTCAGTGTCAGATAGCATCTTATCGAACCGTTTGTTCTCACTTAAAGTATGTCTATTTATCAGAACTTTCTTCAAACCTTCATACAAGTTGGTTGAAGGTGGTTGTTGTATGAAATCTAATACCGTAACTATGATTTCTTGTGGAAGTGCAGTCACAAGATATTCATACTTTGTTTGGTCAGTGGTAATCCCTTTAGATCGAAATTGGAATTCTGCATGAATAAACCATGCATCAGGACTATCAGTCCAGAACTGTGGGAGTTTGACTGACGTTGCATGAACTTCAATGTTAGATGATGAATCATCGAAAGGGTTTAATAAAGGAGGCTCAAAATTAATTAAATGGTTATCTCCGTCTCCTGAGGTGGATAACCGAGTAGGAGTACGTTGCATTGTATTGTTTTAAAAAATACTAGCTTTATTACAAATAAATTTCTTAAAATAATATTAATAAAATTGAAGTGTGCCTAGCGTGCAGTGTAGTGCCTACGGTTGTGAAACGATAAGCGCCGGCTTTGCTGCCTGCGTCGGCGTTGCTGCCTGCGTCGGCGTTGCTGCCTGCGTCGGCGTTGCTGCCTGCGTCGGCGTTGCTGCCTGCGTCGGCGTTGCTGCCTGCGTCGGCGTTGCTGCTTGCGTCGGCGTCGCTGCTTGTGTTGGCGTCGCTGCTTGCGTTGGCGTCGCTGCCTGTGTTGGCGTCGCTGCTTGCGTTGGCGTCGCTGTCTGTGTTGGCGTCGCTGCTTGCGTTGGCGTCGCTGTTTGTTTCGACGTTGCTGACTGCGTTGGCGTTGCTGCCTGCGTCGGCGTTGCTGTTTGCGTCGGCGTCGCTGCTTGTGTTGGCGTCGCTGCTTGCGTTGGCGTCGCTGCCTGTGTTGGTGTCGCTGCTTGCGTTGGCGTCGCTGCCTGTGTTGGCGTCGCTGTCAACGTTGGCGTTGCTGTTGACGTTGACTTCTCTGCTGACGTTAGCGTTTCTTTCGACGTTGGCGTCTATTTTGACGTTGGCGTCTCTTTCGACGTTGGCGTCTCTGTCAACGTTGGCGTTGCTGTTGACGTTGACGTCGCTATTTCTGCCGAAGTTGTTGTCGATGTCGGCGTTGTTGTTGGCGTCGAGATACGCTGCTGCTATTTGCTTCGTTGTGGTGAGGTGGGTTCGCTGTTGTAGCTCTGCAGTGAGTAAGTTGCTCACGACTGCAGGCTGTGATGTTGTTGTTGTTGGTGTGGTGGCGGTTTTGGTGGTAGCGGTGCCTTGCGCACAGGTTTTTGCGGGTTGGTTGTGATGATGTAGATGTTGCTGTAGCTGCACTTTTAGTTGTTGACGCAATTGTTGTTGTTGCTGTGGCGCGTAGAGACTGAGCGCGAGAACTTATGAGCGTGTCGCGGGGTTGCTCTACTTCAGTGGCTTAGAGCGCGGGGTTGCTCTGCTTGAGTATTGATGAGCTCGTTGGTATCGTTGGTCCGGTTTCGACAGGATCGCCAATTGTGGAAATTAAATATTTCCACGAGAAATATAATAAAAATTTATACGTATGATTGAATAATTTATTAGATACTGAAAAATTTTGAAATATTTTTATACATTTAAAATATGAAAACTTAATTCTAAAAAATACAAAAAGAACTTAAAAACTAAGTGGTTTTAAAACAAAGTGTTTTACATACAATTGAAACAATATTAAAATGTAATAATAAGATAACACTACAACCTTGTATTGTGCACAGTAGAATTATTTTGCCTGAACAACCAAAAAACCCGTTTTTGAATTTGTACCCTTACTGTATTTTGCTGTGCAGTTATAGTTACGAATCGGACCCTGCATATGTGCGCGCATACACATAAACAGGTACCTGTAATTGCCGCTTATTTTTGTGTGGATTAATAGCACGCTCTTATTTTTTCGTTTTATGAAATTCATTTTGTACTGGAACACACATAAGTGAAGTTTGTTTGCGCATTTATTTGAATTTTGGTTGTGTTTCGAAGTATTTGATAAAAAATGGATAGAGTTTTACGTGAAAGAAGACAGCGAGATGAACTAGAAATGGATTTTGATTTGGAAAGCGAAGCGGGCAAATCTCCGTGCAATAGTGACGATGATTTTTCATTATCAGACAAGGAGAATGATGAAAGTAAAGTTAGCGTGCATTCGGATGAAGACGACATTGAGCCACTTGAGCAAAATTTAGCAGACGAAAATGCAGCAAATCCTGAAAATAAATATTTTTCAAAAAATAAGAAAATTGAATATGCATCGCAACCATTTGAAATAAATCGAAGAAATTCATTTCGACGTGCAGAAAATTTCACTTCAGGTAAAAACCTACCCTCTTTGTTGTGGGTTCATGTTCATTATATGTTTCATTTTTGTTATAATTCAGGTCCAAAAGCATTAGCAGCTGCTACTATATTTGATGTTTCGTCTGCATTTCACATGCTCCTTAAACCGGTTGAGAAGATTATTTTGAACATGACGAATTTATATGGTGTGCGAAAGTACAAAGACGATTGAGAAAACATTGATTTGGACACTCTGCACGCATACTTTGATTGTTTCTTCTTTCTGGTGTGTATCGGTCATACGGTGAATGTGTCACTAAACTGTGGAATGACGAAACTGGTCGGTAAATATTTAGAGCAACAATGTCTTTGAAAATGTTCAAGCGTATCCATGGTTGCATTCGATATGATGACCGCGAACAACGTATGGCCAACACTGCATCTACAAGTACTTCTGTACGTGACAAATTGGCACCGATTCGAAATGTATACGATAAATGGAATCATAATTTGGAAGTTCTATACACACCAGGAAAAAACATTACCGTAGATGAACAGTTAGTTCCGTATCGTGGCGATGTCCGTTTCGTCAGTATATTCCATCCAAGCCGGCGAAATATCGCATCAAAATTTGGGTGCTATGCGACTCAAAAAGCTGGTATGCATACAACACACAAAATTTATGTTGGTCGGAATTGTAATGCCACTCCTGAACGAAATCTCGGACGGCGTATTGTTTTGGATTTGGTGAAGGACTTTCTGACAGAAATGTAACGTGTGACATCTTTTTCACTTCGTATGAATTGGCAGAAGATTTACATAAGAATCGCATGACTATTTTGGGAACAATAAGGAAAAATAGGACTGAAATTCCTTCAGTTCTACTCGACATGCGCCAACAGCCAATTTATCATACAGAATTTGTATATGAACATAAATTGCAAGCAGTTATGTTGTCATATGTTCCTCGCCAGTACCGATTTGTGACATTGCTCAGTACATACCACAATGTTGTCGGCATAAATGAGAATAGTGAAACATCATTGAAGACTACAACAAAACCAAGAGTGGAGTTGATACTATGGATCAAATGGTGGCTACGTACACATGCAAACGAAAAGTCAATCGGTGGCTAATGGCAGTATTTTGTAACATGCTTGATGTTAGTGCGTTGAATTCATTCGTGACGTTCATTGCATTGTTCCCGAATTGAAAAAAATTCTAAAACGAACCACAATATTCGTCGTCGCCTTTTTATCGAGGAGCTTGGATTGAATCTCGTTGAAAAACAGATCACTAAACGTAAAAAACAACCTCAAAGTAATGATGCTTTACCAAGTACATCAAAACGAGGCCGATGCTACATCTGCACATATAAAAATAACAAAAATCTTTTTGCTACACTCTGTGAAAAGTGTAGAAATTTCATTTGTGCTGAACATAATTTCAATTTATGCGATAAATGTACAAATAATTGACAAAAGTTAAAAATGCCATTTTTTTCTAATATATGTAATATACTAATTAATTTCATTCTAAATCTACCTTTATGAAGTTCAAATGTATTAATATGATAGTAAGCAATGTAATAAACATAAAAAATCACAAAACACAAATGGTTGTTAATTTTTTTTAGCTTTTTTACAATTAAAAAAATATGTGTATGCGCGCGCATACAATGGGACCGATTAGATGTATTTTTCGAGGGACCGATGAGGGTTAATTCAATGCATTATGCCCATCTATATCTATCTAAATCAGGGTTGGACAGTCTAACACAGTTACATTTTATTTTGTCTTGTTAGTATTGGTGCACTCTCAAATAGTGCACACTGAGCGAAATAGTTGTCACAATTTTCTAGATTTACAAGTTTGTATGTTTATATCCCCAAACATACTATAATATAAGTTTATTTTTTATTTTTAGTCATTCAATAGTGAACAATACTATTTATTCTACGTCATTTTTGCTCTAGCATTTTCTTCTAAGTAAATTAGTTATATTAGTTACAAATTACACATTCTGCTTCCCAAGAAAGGTTCTCTGCAGAACAGAAATCGCGTTCTGATTCAGAGTCAAACATTGTTTTTTTTTGTGTGTTTTGTTGTAATATTATTAAATCCTAATATATACGAATGATGAAAATCATAATCAAAACCTGCTCGCGTTTACTCTGTCCTGCTTAAATATAACCTGTACAACCTGTAGAAGTCTGCGGATAGAGTAAACGCTGATGCGAACAGGCAGGCAGGCAGGCGCAGGCAGTACCTGCTCAGTAAATAAGCCGTGCAGAGTGAATGCGAGCCGGTCAGATCAGATCAGTGCGAGAAAAAGTTTGTTTTTTATTTTTTTTTTTCTCCTATTGCTTACTATTTTGCATCCTCCACTAATGGTGTTCATGAAACATTTTTATTTTATTTATAAAAATAGCACACTCTCTTTAAAAGAGCATCAACTCAAAAAATTTACATTTTCAGGAAGAGCAAAAACACTTTTTTTCTTCAAGGGACTCCATACAAAATGCAGAGACAAGACCAATTGTTTTTTAATTAACGACTAAGAATATGTATATAAAATTAAGATAGCCGATGTATATGATCACTACGAATGGTCTTACACGAAAAAGTATATATGTAAACATTTTGAGTTGTGACTCTTTTGAAGAGTGTGTGCGATATGTTGTGCCACGCTTATGCAAAAATAGTTGCATACCAACAACACAACTCTCTATTGAAGTTATCGCTGTGGTTTCGTCTAGCACTTTGTTGTTGTTGTTGTGCTGTTTTCAGAAGATAATAAAAGCCAACAACACAACGCAGTCGAAGTTTACAAATTGTTCAATACACTTGCTCATGCGCAACAAAAGCTCCCTAACAAAATGTACTCAATGATGCTAATTTCCTCGGTACTTGTACGCAGATGCAAAATAATTGGTTTTTTATTTTGTTTTGAATCAAAGGATAATATCAACATACACGAGAGCTGTACCAAAAACCAAATACGAAAGAATAAGTTAAGACTTTTCTTTGTTCTTGTTTTGAGTGAAATTTGTTTTGTGTGGAAAATCTTACTCCTAGTTCACACTCGTCAAGACTTGACGGACAAGTCTTGCCTTTATGGATGAAAGACGTGAAAGAGGAGGAAGTTCAAAAGGGAATGACCAAGAGTTGACGTCAAGTCTTGACGAGTAAACCAGGAGTTAATTTAAAGAACATACAACCTTGAGCAGTTTTGAGAAATATTGTGGCGTACTAAACTTAAACGACATCAAAGTTTAAGTTTAGTTTTCAAGTTAAAAATCTTGAGATTGTTTGTTATTGCTTTGCTAAAGTAGTGCGTTGTATAATCAAAAGATGGATTCATCTGACGGAGATTTTTTAATATCAACTTCAGCAACGAATATTGTTTTAGAACATGAGAAATGTTTTGGAATTCATCAAACGATTAAAATGTCGCGATAAGTAGTGTGAATTTCATCACCTATACCCTCAATTCAGGAAATGTCCAATTAAATTTTATGAATATACCAGGATGAGCATGGACACTTTTGACTATATATTGAGTACAGTAGCAAAAAAGCTCACTAGAATTTGGACAAATTTTATAAATATGCCTATTTTGCCATGTGAACAACTTATTGTCACACTGATGTAATCAAAATTATTGAAATGTTGTTGTTTTATTGTACTAACACATTTTATTTTGAACTGAATTAAAACACGAAACATGTGTTAAATAATAATAATGCAAATGTTGAAATAATAAATACAAATACAAAGCATTGTTTTGAATGCGGCGTTTTAGTTACAACCAAATTTTAATGCTGTTATTGGTTTCTTACATTAATTCTGCTCAAAGATCCTTTCAAAAGGAATGCGAGTTCAAATTGTTTATTGTTTTTTTTTTAAATATATTTATTTTGCTTTTTCCATGCCCAACAATTCCACATTCTATCAATATATCAATTTCGCGTGCACAACTTATCACCAACAACAACACAATCTTGATCGACGTTAACCAAATTTGTCAATACCCACCAAAAACAACCTTCACACTCACACAACCATGTGCGCGGTCACTGTTGTTGATGTTTGTTTCGTTCAACGCTTTGTCGTTGTTGAATGTTTTTGTTGTAATTTATTTTGTATTCTAAATACAATAACAAACGCAGTTTCCTTGAAAAATTACAAAAAAACAACACAAAAAGAACAAATTCAGTTGCGAGAAACCTACGCCAGCCTGGTTTCTCGCAACAACCTGATCTAATCTGATCTGACCTGCCTGCTTCCACTCTGCACACTTTGAGCAGGTTTATATGAAATCATATGAAGCTAGTTTTCTCGCACTGAGACAAGTAATTCTGCGGACAGAGTAAGCGCTGATGCGAGCAGGCAGGCAGGCAGGCGCAGTCAGGTACCTGCTCAGTAAATAAGCCGTGCAGAGTGGATGCGAGCAGGTCAGATCAGATCAGTGCGAGAAAAAGTTTATTGTTTATTTTTTTCCTCAATTGCTTTCTATTTTGAATCCTCCGCTAATAGCGTTTATGAAAATTTTTTATTTTCTATACATAAATAGCACACTCTCTTCAAAAGAGGTACAACTCAAAAAATTTTAATTTTCAGGAAAAGCAAAAACAATTTTTTCTTCAATGGACTCCATACAAAAAAAGAAACAAAACGATTTTTTTTAATTAAAGACTAAGAATATGTGTAAAAAATTAAGATAGCCGATGTATATGATCACTACAAATAGTCTTACACGAAAAAGTATATATCTAAACGTTTTGAGTTGTGACTCTTTTGAAGAAGGTGTGTGATATGTTGTGCCACTAGGCCAGCCTAATTCAAACTAAAATTAGCGTTTCTTGCGGTGGCTAGAAATATTTCATTTGCCGATAAGATAACTCTCCAGAAATTTTATCCAAATCGGACACAGATAAAGTAAGGCTCATTGCGATTGAACCTCATTACATTGGTATAAAGGGCGAAAATGAGGTGTTTCGTCATTAAAATGTGTTTTAAAATTCTGTAAACTGATTTAATCATTCCATTTATACTTTTAATCAATAGCAGATTCAATATTTTTACAACGTGTCATCGGTGAGAAAAATTGGATGAAAATTACCAGAGTTGTGATATTTTACTTTTCGAAAAAAATTCTATTTTCTTGTTGTAATAAAAAATCGTAAAAATCCAAATTTTAAAAAACTGCAGTGAAATGTTGTTTAACAATTTTCTGAAACAACTCTTGATACAAATACAAAAAATTTTGTCATTAATTTGAATAACTTGATCGTTATGGAATTTTTTATTAAAAGCGTACCCTTTTGAAAATTTTGAGTTTGAGTACTTTTACGAAAAAATTCTCAATAATCCAAAATGTTAACCAATAACAACAACAATGCTTAAAGTATAATCTTGAGCTATTTTGTGCACAAAATTAAAAATCAAAATCCTAAGAAAAAAGTTATAGCTGGTGAAACTTGATTTTTTTTTTAAATCCGCAAAGTGCCTGTGTTTGGCATTTCGAACACAAAAAAAATCATAGAAAAATCATAAAAATATTATATCTCATTTGAAATGACTTTAAACTTAATGCTTTTTAAATATTTTTGATTTTTGTATTACAAAAATTTTGGAATTTGAGTGCTACCAACATATTGGACCCAGAAAACCAAGCAATTTAATTTTTTATTGTTTTGTTTATTGTATATGTATTTCTTTTGTTTCTTACATGCCCAACAATTGCCCATTCGATCAATATATAATTTTCGCGTGCACAACTTATCACCAACAACAACACAATCGTAATCGACGTTAACCAAATTTCCTAATACCCACCAAAAACAACCCTCACACTCACATAAACATTGCGCGATCACTGCTGTTGATGTTTGTTTCGTTCAATGCGTTGTTGTTGTTGAATGTTTTTGTTGTAATTGGTCTTGTATTCTAAAGATAATAAAAAAAAACGCAGTTTCCTTGAAAAATTACAAAAAACAGCACAAAAAGAACAAATTCAGTTGCGAGAAACCTGCGCCAGCCTGATTTCTCGCAACAACCTGATCTGATCTGCCTGCTTTCACTCTGCACACTTCGAGCAGGTTTATATGAAATCGTATGAAGAGAGTTTTCTCGCACTGGGACAAGTAAGCAAACCTGCCTGCCTGCCTGCCTGTCTGCTTCAGCGTTTACTCTGTCCACAGACTAAAGAATGACAGCTAGCAGCAAGTGCAATTGCGAAAGAGACAACAGCTGTTAAAAACTTATTGCATACTTTTTATTCTGTTTGTTATTTTCCGCCATTTATTTTTTCACCGACAAGCACGCAGATAAGTAAAATTATTTTTGTTAGTTTTTATATTATTTATTGCTTTTTAATTTAAAAGAATGCTTAAAAACATTAAGTAACTTAATTAGCTTAAAAAAAAGATCAAATTTAAAAAGTGTAGAAAGCTATGAAGAAAATATTAATTCATTTGCAAAGCGCCGTAGATTTAGTGAGAATTTGTCAGAATCGGAGTCTGAAAGTGGAGCGTCTGTTTTTATAGAGGATGAAAATAGTGTATTTGGTTTTGAAGATTCTGATTATTTTGAGGCCTTAAGCTGAGATGGAACACCTTCCGAAGATAATGTGATTGTTGTGAATGGAAAAAGTAAGGAAATAAAGCAGTGGGCTATACGCAACAATACCGTTTAAGGTCATAGCTTTTGGAACTGATTCAAACAAACAAACTGTCTTAGGTCATTGTTTTAAAAATATTCAAAGTTTCTTTGAAGAACCAGTTGAATCCAAATTATTAGAATTTTAGTGTGTAGCGACATAGATGATAGTTTTTGCACCTTTTAAAGGGATGAAATAGAATATAAATATGTTTGTATCCCATATAATCAAAAATTAATTTTGTTACCATTGCTTCATAAGTGTTTTAATGAATTTTCCTCACCAATATCTTTGCAGAATGAATAAAAATGTATCTGAAATGCATCTCAACTCAACTGAAAAAGGTAAGAGGCAGCAAAAACTTCAACATTGTAAGAACTAAAACTTTACCAAGTTTTACCCTTACATGTTAGCATCAAATCACCTTCTCATTCTGATTACAGATTTACCACCGGGTCGTCCACCACTCACAGGCCAACAGACCACCATGTCATAACGGCCTAAATGAGGGAGGGACACATAAATTAAGAGGGGACACGACAGCCAGTCTTAGTTTGTCACATTGAAGCATCTTTATTTGATTTTACTTTATTTTATTTTATTTAATCTCTCATTATACTCATTTACGATTCGAATTAATATTTTTTTCCTCTTATTGTTATTATTGATAATTTAGAAGTTAAGGATAAAATAATAAACTTAAGGAATGAATTTAAAATGGAAACCATGGGTATTATGTTTTTACATATAGTTACCAAGGCATATGCCTAGATTTTACCACATGGTCATTTTACTGCAGTATGACTCATTTGTTTATTTTTTTTTTCTTTTCGGCACGTCAACGGGACTGCAATGGCGAGGTGAGCACTTATAGGAAAGACCGCAACATCACACGACGTTGTTGGCCAATCAGAACGCCGAACGGAGCGTCTGTTGCCACCGTGTGAGAGAGATTGTGCCGCAACATGAGGGTGGGCCGCCAGCAGCCAGAGGACTTTAAAAGGACCATCTGAAGAGAGAAATGAGTGAGTTCCTACCAACTACCGAGACGAGAAGACGTGTGCGGCTCCGCTTGTGCCAACTAAAGTTTAATTTTAAATAGTAACAAAGAAAGATAAAACAGCTGTAGAAGAAGGAACGTCGACAGAAGCAGCGACCGAGGTGAAAGAAAGAACGTCGACAGAAGCAGCAACAGAGGCGAAAGAAAGAACGTAGACAGAAGCAGCGACAGAGGCGAAAGAAAGAACGTCGACAGAAGCAGCGACAGAGGCGAACGAAAGAACGCCGACAGAAGCAGCGACAGAGGCGAAAGAAAGAACTTCGACAGAAGTAGCGACAGATACCAACGAGCACGTCGGCAGGGCGAAGGGCGTCGACAGAGGCAGCCGCAGAGATCATCAAAGACACAGGCATAGTATAGACAACATCGAAAGAGTGTAACATGATTGAAGTATTGGTGTAACGAGCATATTGGTTTTATTTATTATTTTGGTGCCAGGATATCTGAATGAAGGAGAATTCGTGTCGTTTGGAAGCAGTTAGATCTATTACCGCGCAACGTTAGTCTCTCATCATAACGTCCAAAGTGTTCATTTATTTGTGTTATTACCTAACCGAATCTTCAATTCGATTTCGGCCTGAACTGGGATTCATAGTCGTTCCATCGCAACCAGTTCCTGCCACAACTTCCAAAGTGTTAACTTGTTTTAGTATTGCCTAACCGAATCTTCAATTCGATTTCGGCCTGAACTGGGATTCATAGTCGTTCCATCGCAACCAGTTCCCGCCACAACTTCCAAAGTGTTAACTTGTTTTAGTATTGCCTAACCGAATCTTCAATTCGATTTCGGCCTGAACTGGGATTCATAGTCGTTCCATCGCAACCAGTTCCCGCCACAACTTCCAAAGTGTTAACTTCTTTTAGTATTGCCTAACCGAATCTTCAATTCGATTTCGGCCTGAACTGGGATTCATAGTCGTTTCATCGCAACCAGTTCCCGCCATAATTTTCTCCCCTTGTCAAACAATCCCACCCTATATTTCACCCCCATTGTTTCCGTGCAGTAATTACGTATGTCAACAAGGATAACCGCGTAGTAGTAGTAATCAAACCTATACTCATTCAGATAAACTGAGCAATTAATACTTAATCCATTTTTGATAATCAATAATTTAAGTTTACCACTAATAACTTTAATATATTTTGACTAGATTCATAAGTTATTCAAATAGTAGCTGATTTGTATACGTAGGTTAAGCAATACTGAATAATAAAGCTGTTGTAACGTGTAACAAGCGGGTGTTTTGACTTGGTGCCATAGTTAAATAAATAATTGTCAAGAACCCTGGTGTCGGCGAGCGACACCCCAGCCTAGAAGGTTCCTTACAACATAAATTTTAGTTGTAATTTTTTATTTATTTCTCATTAGATAGATTCCCCAGATTCACCAGATACGCAAGAATCACCTTATTTTAGGAAATTTGAAAATTTTATTACCTCCACCCAAATTAGGAAAGGTAACACTGTGCGGCACGAAAATCTGTATTTAGTAATTTCAATGTTTTTCACTTAATTTTAATATGAGGAATCTCGTGGGTACATCCGTTTTTTTACTTTACCGAAGACTTTAGTGCAAAATTTTTTTTTTTAATTAGTCCAGATACACACTCATTTGCATGTTGAGAACTCTTGAACCATTAGGATATTTATTTTGGTTTCTTCAGCAATGTTATTTCTATTATTCTTGCTAACAACTTTGTTGAATAAATATATAACGAAAAACCATTTAAAGTTGTCTTTAAACCTTTAATATGTTGCTTGAATTTTCTTCGTTTAACTTTTTGTAAGAATCACTCGATAAGACCCACTGGAAGCGATTTTTTCATATTCATTTATTCAGCAAAGTTGTTGGCCAGCATTAAAGAAAGAACTTTGCGCAATAAACCAAAATGAAAATACTAATGGTTCAAGAGTTATCAACACAAAAATGAGTGCATATCTTGAGTAATTTTTGATATATCTTAAAAAAGAAAATTTTTATTCTAAAATGTTCGGTAAAGTGGTAAAACAAATGTCACCACGAGATTCCTAACACGAAAAATGAAGTGAAAATACAGAGAAAAAAAGATACAAAAAAGCGCACAATGTCATTAAATAAGTTTTATAATATGTTTTTTTAAATGCTATTTTTCAGAATAGCAACCACTTGGCCCAATCATTATTAAAAAAATGAAGACTGTTAGGCACCATAAATAGTGTTGAAAATTGTATAGTGTGCTATTGTCATAATTAAATTTTTTTTCATCTTTCTTTATATAGCAGAGAATGAACAGGAAGAAAACATTTCTAGTAAAAATATAGCTGGGCTATTTAAAGGCATTATTAACAACTAAACAAAAATTCAAGACCAATTAAATGATCTGGAGAGGAAGGTTAGCGAAAGTGTAAGTTAATGAAATTTATAACTCTATAGTATGTAAATTAAATATATTTTTCCTAGGCGATAACCAGAACTGAAATTCTCGTTCAAAATAAAATGATTCGAGAAAATCTTGTTATATTAAAGCAAGTGCTCAAGGCAACTAAAAGATTACTTGGAGACGAATTAAATGAAATCGAAGTTGAAATTGCGTCAAGATTTCCATTATCTTTTACAATGGACATAATGGATTTAGAGGTGCGGTTGTCTGCAGAAAACTTTTTAAACTCAATGGTGAGATAAAAAAATATTTTAAATGCTTTAAAAGTCACAAAATGTTCCCATTTTTTATAGAATATGTATTTGATGAAGCAAAAAACAGCATATCCATCTGCAGATGAAATGTTCAGATGCATTGTAACTGACTCTTGCATTGCGGAGTTCAATTGGGATGGACGGATGGAAGTACATTCCATTTTCATATATAAAATGCCAAATTATTTACTTCCTTTAGGCGTTTTTCTAACAAAGGGCCGAAAAGAAGTTAAAAAAGAGATATGAAAATCCATTGAATTGTCGCACAATAGACACAAACAAAGAAAACTGTCAAAAAGTAAAAATTTAAGCACAGGTCTGCAAGGTTCCATTGTCAGTTAAATTTCGCAATACAACAGTGTACTTTTCATACAGCTGTGGTCAAAATAGTAGCACTGCTCTTATAATCAGACATGTTTAGATAAATAATTTTAGTCTAGACATTTCGGATCCGATAAACCCATTATCACTTCTATATGTACCAGTATTGAAACTGGTTCTAAAATCTATACTCAGTTTCCTCCTATATTGTAAAATTTTCAAGATACAGGGTGTTTTACGTCTTTGGCACGTATTTAGTATTACTGATCTAGAATCTAGACTACTAACCATAAAGTAAAAAAAAACAGTACATATTTTGCATATTAGAAAAAATTTCAACTTTTCAATCAATATCTCAACCAGTATAGTGTAATGTGCGCTAGCGGAGCAAAAATTTTGATATTATTCAACGAAATATCAACAAATTTTGTATTTTTACTTTTTTTTACGAAATATTACTTTTTATTTTTGGTTAGTAGTCTAGATTCTAGATCAGTAGTTCTCAACAGTTTTTGGTCGCGCCCCCCATTCCATATTCACATCAAGCTTGCGCCCCCCCCCCCCCAAACAAATTATTTTTTCAATTCAAAAATAGGTTTATTTTTTAAAATAAGTAATGTTATACAATAAAAATTAAAATTTAATGCATTTTAAATGTACTATACTTCAAATAATAGAATTAAAATATAATAAAATTATATTATATATATGAGATCATTGCGTTTTTATTAAACCTTGTTCAGTTAACTTTTTAAAAAATATTCATGACATTAAAATCATATAAAATATAAGGTAAAAAAATTTATAGTAATGAAAAAAAAAAAGCTTTATAAAATAATTTATAGATAAAGTTAATGTGATTGCTGACAAGTCTTTTGACCAACTATTTTTTTTATATTTGGACTTGACTTAGTGAGTGCACACCTGAGATCGTTTTCAACATTAAGTCTTGACTTTTTTTTTTGTTTTTATATATATTAAAGCCGAGAAGCTTGACTCGCACAAATATGTGGAGGAAAACTGCACTAACATACGTAATGCCTCTGCACTAACCAGAGGATAAATTAATTGGTATTTTATCCAAAACTGCTCACAACTTAAAACAGAAAACTGCATTTTGGCACATGAATCACACTTCAGCTCTAATGCCTCTTCTTGAATGTTTTCAGGAAGTAAGATAACATCAATAGTAAAAGGGTCACGAACTAGCTTTGCTTTCCAGTTTTTTGATGAAATATCGGGAAAATAACGCTCAAATTCCCCATACAGAGAGTCAAGGTGGGAAATCAGAAGATTTTTATGCTGCAAATTATAAATTTGTTTGTCCATCAAAAGTTCGTTGAGGCGAGGAAAAGCTGAATAACTTGCATCTGCTCCCTGAAGACGCCGCTTGCATGGTAAAATTTTTTCAAGAAAAGCATTAATTACGTCATTAGCATTCAAAATATTAGTATTTGCGCCTTGTAACTTCAAATTCAAGTTATTTAACGCTTCAAAATGGTCAGAAAGGTAAGCCAAATAAAAACAAAAATTATTCGAAACAAAAGAGTCGTAAAGGTCTTTTTTGCCTTCGTTATGCAGAAAGGTTTCCACTTTGTTCCTTAGCTCATAAAGTCTAGCCAGCATGTTTCCCTTAGAAAGCCAAGGAACTTCGGTGTGAAAAAGTAAAGAGTGATGATTGGCGTTAAGCTCACTGCAAAGACATTCAAAAAGTCTTGTTCTTAATGCACTTGATTTAACAAAATTAACAACATCTATTGCAACTTTCATTGCATTCTTAAGTTCATATGGCAATGTTTTGGCAGCCAGGGCTTGTCGGTGTATTAAGCAGTGAGAACCAATTATATCCACGTTCCTTTCTTTGGCTAATGCTATAAATCCACATCGTGAACCTATCATGGCAGGTGCCCCATCAGTACATATTCCAACCACTTTTTGCCAAGGCAGTGAGTTTTCATCCATGAAGTTGCAAAGAGCTGCAAAAATGTCTGCACCTTTTGATGTTGTTTGAAGAGCCTTACAAAACATCAACTCTTCTTGAATTTTATCATCCCCAATAAACCGGCAATAAAATAAGAGTTGGCTGCATTGCGAAATATCTGTAGTTTCATCACACTGCAAAGCAAAAAATGAACATGTTTTTAGCTTTTCTATCAGCTGCTTCCTTAAATCTGCAGCCATGTCATCAATTCTTCGTTTTACGGTGTCATTGGACAAAGAAATTTGGCTTACCTTTTGGTAGCTGTCTTCGTCAAGCAAAATTTTCGCCACAGCAAGTAGGGATGGCTTAACTAAAGTTTCACCGATCGTGTGCGCCTTCTTATTTTTTGCGATCAAAAGGGACAGCTCGTAGGAAGCCTCTACTGCCTTTTCGGCATTCAACTTGAAGCATCTGGCTGAATCTAATCTTATTCGTTTTAATGAAACTTGTTTTGCAGCAAAAAAGCTCTTCTTTTTATCCTTAAGTTCGGGGTGCTTTGAAAGAAAGTGCCGCTGCAATCGGCTTGGTCGCATAGCGTCATTGCTCAAAACTTGGTGACAAATTACACATTGTGGCTGGGAAACACCATTTCTTTCAGATGATGAGAATCCATATGTAAGATATTCCTCGTTATAAAGTCGCTTTTTACCACTTTTATCCGACATTTTAATTTTTAAGCAGACCTTTACTTCCACTGACCAAATATTTTACAAGAATAGAATACAAGAACAGCAAAAACAGTGTTGCACTGACTAATAAAGCAATGAAATAAGCAGGGGGCGTTCAGTGCTTTAAGCGGACCACACACAGGCGGACATGTTCGTCAACTTGGTTGGTTGGTTGGTTGTATGTGGCTAAACAAAAACCGGGTACACGTACATGTTGTGGGATATGGTCGTTCGTGTATGGGCGCTTTTACAATCAGTACTCTGCAACTTTAAGCAATACTTGAATTTTTATTTGAATAACATTTTTCAAATTTTTACGCGCCCCCCCCTGGAAACTGCTCAGGCCCCCAGGGGGGGGGGGCGCCCCACCAGTTGAGAACCGCTGTTCTAGATCCATAATAATTAACACGTGCCAAAAACGTAAAACACCCTGTACCTTGGAAATTTTACAATATAGGAGGAAATTGAGTACAGATTTAGAACCAATGTTGAAAGTACATATAGAAGTGATAATGGGTTTATCGGATCCGAAATTTCTAGACTAGAATTATTTATCTAAACATGTCTGAAAACAAGAGCAGTGCTACTATTTTGACCACATCTGTATATTGCATTTCTTTCATTAAATTTCGATTTTTCTTTAAATATTTTAAATCCATTTTCAACCAAAAAAGAATTAAAATCTATTCCCTTTGCTATGGACTGTAAGCCTTGTAAATATTTCTAAGATATTTTCTATATTATACTTGTGGAAGAATCTAATTTTCGGTAACTGCCTTGGAAATATAATTTTCATTAAAACTTTAAAACTTTCACTTTCGTTAACCTTCCTCTCCTAAAAATTATTTTAAAAATTTTAAAATTAAAAGAAAAATTTAATTTTACGTTTATTCTTCGGACTTGTATTATTTTTTATGCAGATCTGTGCAAATGATTTTTGAGTTATAACTTTAATTGTAAAATGTATATCAAACATTACTTATTTATTTTACTTTTGCCTTAAAAACCAAGTTCCTTAAGAGTGCAATTAAAGCTTTAAATGAATGAACTAGTCGTTGAATTATTTTCTTAGCACTTTTTATTTATTGTAAACGAATAATATTCTTTTGTATTATAATTTATGTGAAAAAAGTGATAATAGTAAATTAATAATATTTTAATCATTATCTATTTGATTTAATAAAGCCAACAAATATTTTAATACGGTTTTTATTTCGAGATACATTTTTGGGACAATACTGGTATGTGCATGGTTTATATACAGGTTGGATTTCAGTATATTTATAAGCAAACCAATGGTTAAACAATTAGGTAGAATAACCTATTTATACTAAGCCTAAACCCGGTTTAACAGATTTTAAAAAGAGATAGCACTATATGCAGATGCATGTAAAGGAAAGAGTTAAAAGTAGTTGTTTCAAAATAAATTAAAAAAACCTACTTGAGTAAGTGAGTTCACTACATGTTTGATGAAGCATAAAAATGCATGTGTTGGGATGCGATGCAAGATCACATGTATACAAAAGTTTCGGTTAAATTTTTCCCGGCGTCCTATACTTTCTGACGGAAATATTACCAGAATGTCTAACAGTGAGTTAAATGATTATTTTTTTTCTCTGAGTGTAGTTTATAAACTATGTTAAATAGATGGGCATCAGTGCGCATCTTGCATTTATAAATGAAGAAAACAAGCTCTGATAGAAATGTGCTGCTTATAGTGTTTGAAGCAGCGTATTTCATTTCTTTATCTTTACAACTCGGTTAGAACAATGTCTTACTTCCAGCTACTAGGAAAATTTTTGACGCGACGCCATTTCCGATTTCCACAACGAGCTTACCCAATGCCGCAAATTCTATGTCTGATCAGTTAAGGTTTGGCAAAGGTTTCATCTAATTGTGTCGATCGAGCAGAGCGCATAAAATTGTTCCAAATACACAAAACGCTATCAAGTGAAACATAAAGTTAACTGTGTTAACACATTTTCTACAGATTATTTTACTTAAAAATAAGAAAACAAGTTATCGTTATTGAAAAAAAAATGGCTCTTAATGAGCTGCACCAAGTGGAGAGTAATGGCCTAACTAATGGTAAAGTTTTAGCTATGAATGGAGGAAAACCAAAAATACCAGAAAAGGAAGTACCACAGGATTATGAGGATGTATTGGCAATGATCGGTAATGCTGTTTTACATAAAAACGTTCAGCGCTTTAGCTTGAATTTTAATAATCATTAAGGTTTCGGTAAGACGCAACTGATTGTATGGTTGTCAAGCGGTCTGCTGATGATGATGGTCATCAACGAAACCATGGGCATGAGTATTTTAACCATAGCATCTCAATGCGACTTCGCAACAAATTCTATTGATAAAGCTGTTATGAGTGGAGCATGTTTTATTGGCAAGTATATTTCTTGTAATTCTATCTAATCTCTGCGGTGAGTATTTCTCTAATGTATTGTGAAATTTTTGTAGGATTAAATATTTTTAGTTAAGTAAACCTGCTTTTTTATTAAACTAAATATAACTCAAAAGTGTGGTCATGAACAGTGTTGCCAGGTTAGGGGATTCCCCCTAGACTTAGGGGTTTTCTAGCTGTGTTGAGGGATTTTTTGGTTAATGAATCTTTAGGGCTTTTTTTAGTGAGATTAAATTTTTTTAGGGGTATTTGAAAAATTGACCTTTACCTTAAAATTTACTTTTCCTTAAAATTGTGCTAAAAATTTAAGAAAATAAGATATTTGGTTATTTGGGTATTTCAGCAACACTTTATAAAAACAGCTGAACTGGCAGGATTTCCAATAAATTACCAATCATTTCCAACTTCACTGCAAACTTGCTTCGCGCTTTACTTGTACGGTTAAAAATTGTGGACTACTCTTTAATCCAATCTTTGGTTTAAAGGAATTTTTAATCCAAAAAGCACAATTTTTTAATCCAAAAATTAGTTTAACAGTTTTAATTAATTAATGAATTAGTTTTTAATCCAAGCAGGAGCTGGGTCTCAAACTCTCGTTCCTGAAAAGAACTTGCATTCGTAATGATGCAAAATAAGCGAAACTATGTTAATAACTGAGTTGGACAAGTAGATAAGGTATTGGACCAGCACATCAGAAGACGTGTGTTCAAACCACGATTTGAACAGAATATTTTTTGTAATTTATTTTTATTTAGCTGGGTCTCGAACCCATGTTTCTGCTCGCTTGCTTACTTACTGCAAGCTCACTTGCATTCGTTATGATGCAAAATAAGCGTAACTTTCTTAACCACTGAGATGGACGAGTGGATAAGGTGTGGACCAGTAAGCAGAGGGCATGTGTTCAAATCATGAGCTGGTCAGAAAAGTCTTTTATTTTAAGTTGATATTTATTTACATTGCTTTTTTTAAACTTTTTGCGGATCGAAAACTAATCTTTTGTGGATAGAAAAATGTTAAACTTTTCCTTGGATGAAAAAGTAATCTATTTTTGGCATTGTCCTATATGTAATCCAAAGAATTTTCAAGTTTAGTCCAAAATTTTTTTTAACCGTGTGCAATTGAGTGATTCCGTGTAAAAACTAAAAATAAAGCAGGTATGGGAAAAACTATAGACAAGAAAAGATATGCGCAAAACTATATCAACAAGTGGGAGATGGACCCTCCTTTCAAAAGTAAGACTTCATTTTAAGGCCAATTTCACTTTGGACAATTGAGAACTATGAAGCAACTTTCTGCCCTTGTTAAAAACGTTGATTAGCTCAGCCCTTTAAATACATAGGCTTGCATTGCAGTTGCACTACTTTTAAGTTGCCCCTATGAATTTTTTGTATGTTTTTTGAAAACAATTTTAGGGGAATTTTAGGGGGTTTTGAAATCCTATCTAGGTGTAAATGGTGAAAAGCACCTGGTAACTCTGGTCATGAAAGCAAGTTAGAAGAGAATATGAGTATTGAGAGAATTAGTATGAATAACAATGTGTGCACTTGCATGTTGGTTTGTTCCATGGTATAACTAGAGAAGGTAGATGCATTTTGGAGAGACAGACTTTGTGAGAACGTCCGTTACGAGCACTCTCTTGCACGTTGCACAATGTGCACACGGTTAGAAATCTTGTACTAAAATTGAAACTTTTCTGTACTACATTTAAGTCCACACCAGCTATGGTTTCAAATCAAGTATTTGTGAAATACTAAAATATGGTTTTAATGAAACTTTAATTTAAAATTAAGTACAGGCTTGGATTAATATATGAAAACAAAAAATAGATTTGTAAATTTATTAGTTTTTTATAATAAAATAATTTTTAAATTCAAAAATTTTAAATAACATCAAATTAATTAAAAAAAACACAAGTTATAATCACACCAGTAAGTTTTATTTCATATCATTATTATATTATTTCATTACATAATACATCCATTTTGAATTATTTTTGTAAATGCTTTCAATTATTATTTATTTTTTTTATTAAATTCATTAATTTCACTAAATTTATTAATGAAATTTTATGAATTTTATTAATGAAATTTAGAGGTTTATGATAACTGAAATAGCAAACGTATGTTAAGGATGTTTTGTCGGCAATATATCTATTATAGATTCTATATATAGATTCTAGAAAATACTGCATCAATAGTTGTTCCTAATCGTGTTATACAAATATTTGAATCGCTTATTATTTGTAAATTAAATTTAGCAAAAAGGAATTGTTTGAGTGAATTTGAGGATTCATGCCTAAAATCGCAATTAAAATCTCCACTAAAAACAATTGGCATTTTGTGATAATTTTCACCCAGTTCAATGAAACCTGCTCGTGTATAACATAAAAAAATCTGTGGATAAATTTTATTATGTTATCGATTTTGTTTTTTTCTGTCGTATTCTGAGGTGAAATGTAAATCGAAATCATCAAAATATGTTGTCCATTATGATCTATCATATCTGCAGAACATACTTCTCCAATTTTTGAAATATCAGCGGAAAAATTTTGTAGCTGAAGTCTGTTTAAATATATTGACATATTCCCAGTGACTGTATTGTACTTATCTTTATTATAATTACGATAAATTGCAACTCCTCCAGAACGACAACTATTTCTCTGAAATTGAGATATACAAGCGAAATTAGTGATATCGATACTTTCATCATTTTGCATTTTTGTTTTTGATAACAATATAATGTCACAGATTTGAGTTATAGAATCGGTAAGATCTTGAGAATGCGCATGGAGACTCTGACAATTTAAACTCATTACAGAAAAGAACTGTTTGCTCTCTATCAAATTTTTTATAGTAATATATTTAGTTTCTAATGTGTTAAGAGATAATCTTTGAAATTCGCGAATTAAATCAACATTAGAAAAATCATTTTGCCTTCCATGATGAAATATAAATTGTTGAGGGTCGTCATCAGAGGTAGTGATAAAAAGTTTGTCAATACTAGTAACACGAGACAAAGCGACGTAGAGTAATTGCAAGGAATGCTTTTTGTCATATTAGTAAGCAATCTCTGCGAATGATCCACCCTGTGACTTATGAATAGTTATAGCCATTAATATATATAGCCATTAATATATATAGAATTAATGGAAAATGATTTCTTATAACTGTGATTGTTTTATTTTTATTAAGAGGTATGCTACCGTTTTTTCGTAGTATTGGGACAGCTCTTCTTCCAACTTGAATCGATTGAGCGTCAGCAGAAGCTTTAATTCTTGTTTTCTGACCAATTTTAGACTCGTCGAATTACAGCCAAACTTTTTTAACCTGGTCATTCTGGTCAATTTCAATATGCACTAGTTCACCAATAGAGTCATTTGCCAAACTATCGCTAACATTAATATTTGTAGTTATTAGATAATGTTATTGATGACAAAAACAATTTCAGAAGGTAAACCACCAGTATCGATGACTTTAAAATTATGCAATTTTTGTTTAATTGCTTGTAATTGTTCGTTATTTTTACATCCACTAATGTTATCTATTGCAGAGGAAATTTTGTTGTGTTCTATTGCGCGTGAGATAAAATTATTAAATAAATTCCATTTGGACACAGGCGGCTGGTCCTTCGTAAAAAATCCACTCTCTATTAAATGTAACTCGTTTGCTCAAGTTTTTTACCATCACCAATCTTTGTTAGCAATGACGAAAACTGTTTATTACTTTGACAAAATAAGACACGAGAAGCAATACTTTTTCTATACGAAATTCTATTGTTTCTCGTGTCTTGCTTGTCGTTGGTTTCCGTTTTCAATTTACAACACTAGGCGGTTAAACTGTCTGCGTACATTTATTATATTAAATTATATATAATTTATATACTATATATATTTCTTATATATTCTTATTTAAATACACAACACAAACTATATAAAAAGCGTGCATGTATATTGTGTTATTATATAAAAAGATAGAAATAAGATTTAAATTTTTAAATGAATTCAATAATGAAATAATTTAAAAAATCATATAGATAAAAGAAATAGTTTCAGCCATTTATACAAAATTTCTAAAATTGATTTAAACTCTTATATAAAATAAATCAGTTGTCATATGCCGACTGTAGCTAAAAAAAGTCTAGAAAAAAATTCAAGCTAACTGTGCAACAACAATTACATAGCAAATCTACATCAACAACGCAGTGAGAATGGAAAGGTTCAGAGCGGTTGCGCCACGGTAGAGGGGATGAACGTATCGGCGTCAGAAAATAAACCGCATTTTGCTTGCTATGTTTTCTGTTTGCCTGGTAGCAAAATCTCAAGTGGTGGAATGGCAAAATTTGACAAGGTAGTGTTAGGGCGGAGAGCCGGTGACCGAAACTGTCAAAAGGAAGTTGACATTTCATACAAAATCTGCAACTAATGAGAATGCAATATGAAAGCAAAAATTGATCAAAATACCAAAATGGCTGAGTTTGACAGTTATGGTCTGTAATAAAAAAGAAAGACGTCGAACTGTTTTTCCTCAATGTCAATTAGTGACTGGCTTTATTTTAAAAAACATGAAATCTAAAAGCTTATAATACATAATATATGAAATCTTAAAGCTAAGCAAATATTATAAAGCTTTCTTATAAAATATAAAATATTAAGCCTAAGCAAAATGTTAATGTATCATACTATTCTGTTCTACTTTTATTGAAAAGTATTGCTTGAAACTTTTGCAATATCATAGCAAAGGTTATTGAATTCAGTGAATCACGCAATTGAATTACAGAATATCATTGCAAAGGTTATTGACTTCAGTGAATCACATAATTGAATTACACATTCAGTTGTGTGTCATATCAATAGTTTAATAGCATTTGTGTATTTTCACTACAGGTCACTAAGAAAGAGTACACATTCAGCCCTAACACTACCTTGTCTAGTTGTACTATGAGTGGTGGCATCAAAAGGGACTTCACGGCCAGTCAAACAAAAACCAAATATCAAAAAATTAAATTTTTTTTTTATTTTAGCCTACAGCAGCTCTACATATACATTGGCCGCATTCTAGCCGAAAAAGTGCTCAAGTAGCGAAGTAGCATAAAATATTTTCGCTTTATAAATTGTGACATCTCAAGGAACATGTTCTGTGAGAGCATACCATTCAGCCCGAAAGTTGTGGAACAGTTCTTTCCGCTGAATGCAGGCATTGAAAAACAGTATTATTCAATGTTTTGCAGCGGAGCAAAGGGAGGGAAAATAACGGTGCGTCAGCAGAGGAATTTATTGATGGTTGCTTGCTACGTTTGCTGAGCGCCTTGTAGTCAAGATCCAAGATCATCATTTAAAAACCTCCTCGCTGTATGTATTGATGACGAGAGTAACTCGCAAAATGACGATGACGCAAACCAAAGATTTACCCTCTACCAAAATCGTTCAACGTGCCTAAAGAAGTTTTCACTTCAAAAATTAATCTTACATTTTTGTATGGTATAACGTACTGTGCGTCGGGCTTAACTCTTATTTTTTTAAGTTTCATTTAATTTTGAAGGGCAGTTGCTAAGGCCTAGTTTAATTAATTAAGCTGAAAAGAAAACAGATCATGATGCCATTATATCATAATAGATATATTAATTAGACTCTAGCTATGTTAAAACGAAAACAGATGTGCTGAAGAAATTGAAGTCATGACAAAACAGCTTTAATATGCTGAAACTTTGAAATTGGATAATCGTGAATTGTACTAAGTTCTTTCTATCTTTTAATTTTAGGTATTATGATCACATCCTATTTCTGGGGTTATTTGAGCGATACACTCGGCAGACGCACAATTTTACTATACACCACATTTTCCGGAAACTTTATCTCATTCATTTCGCTCTTTATACCAAATTTTTGGGCTTTTGTGTTTCTCAGATTATTAACCGGGTGTTGGTGGGTTATTTTCTTTTATTTTTTTACTTGAGGTATAAAATTTTTATCATTTTTTCAGCATTGCAGGGGCCTCCTCCACAAACTATGCGTATTTAGGTGAATTTTTTATAACGCGTCATCGACCGGTAGTTATTAACTATGCGAGCATGTTTGTGGGTTTGGCAATGGCTTATTTACCAGGTAACACAAGGTCTTCATTTATTTCGAAATAAAAATAATTATCTGCTTGTCTTTTATAGCTGTGGCTTGGTTCGTACTTTCCTTCGATTGGACTTTCTTCGTATTTGGTGCCTATGATTTTCGACCCTGGCGTCTCTTAATATTCTTCAATTTGCTACCGGGTCTAATAGGTGCCCTCATTTTATTGCCCTTGCCTGAGAGTCCAAAAATTCTACTAGCTTTGGGTAAGGAAAAAGAAGCACTGGATGCGGTTAATTGGATAAACAGAATGAATACCAGCAGCACAAAACCGCTGCAGGTATTCCATTTGAAGGCCGAGGCAAATGTTGAGCATTCAGAAGTTTTAGCAACCAAAACGGGGTAATGTGAAAGAATAGATAGAGATAGGTGTGTTTTGAATGCTCAAAGATTAACCATTACATCTCTTTTCAGTGCTGGTGCTTTGAGTAAAATGTGGCAGGAGACACGCCCACTCTTTAGGCCGCCATATGTACTGAACTTTTTGATTAGTTGCATTATTATGTTTGGACTTTTCTTAAGGTTCACATAATTTTTTTTTCTTACTGATAGATTAAAAACAAATTAATGCTGATTTTTTAGCTCCGCCGGCATGGGCCTCTGGTATCCGGAAATACAAAATCGTGTAGGTTCAGATGATGGCTGGATGACTGTGTGCCAAGTCATTGATGCTTCCTTGCAAGTTTCAGAGCAAAATGAAACAACGTTGGTAAGCTCACGTCCGGATTAATGGATTTATACGCGTAAGCTCTTCTACAACAAAAACTTTTTCCAGTTCTGTGATGACCACATTAGCACGAAGAGCTACATTGATTCCATCACCTTTGGACTCATCTATATGGTAGGCAATGCTGTGCAGGGTATTATTATCAATCCTATTGGTCGAAAGCAAGTCCTGATTGGTGCTCTGGTCATTTCTGGTGCCTGTGGCATCTCCCTGCACTGGATCTTGCACCCTACAGCAGTTGTTGCGGTATTCTGCTTATTTCTTATCCTACCAGGCTTGAACGTTTCGGTGCTAAGTGGTGCAGTGGTGGATTTAGTGCCTACGCACTTGAGGTAAGCACTTTAAAGCATATTCTTTCATTCAAGAGCTATTTATGGGCGCTCTTTGCAGAGGAAAAGCGGTTTGCATCTGTCTGATGTTGGGTCGTTCGGGCAGCGTGTTCGGCAGCAACATTATCGGCGTGTTGCTAGAGTCTTACTGCAGTCTGACGTTTAGTGTCTTTTCTGGTTTTGTTTTGAGTGAGTGATCATATCGCATCATTAAAATAACTAAATTTAAATTATTCTCTATCTCTATAAGTTTGCGCTGGACTGGCCTTAATTTTGCCCATGTAAAAAGGTGCTACCAAGCAATGTGCCTGCGTTTTCAACTTTATTTCAGTCATTGTTAGTTTCAATGTGCTGTTTTTTTGCGTGTACGTTATTATTAATTAGCAATTTAAATTAAGCTAAAGTAAGAGCTGATATCGGTGTTGAGCTGAGATGAAAACAAAGTAAGTTATAATTGATTATGTACCCTACACACCTTGAGTCAGCTCATATCGACGTTGGAGATAGGTTTTTAAAATTTATAGACTAGCACGGTGAAATCTCAGTGTTTTATACAAATGTGATTGTTTTCGCGTGTGCAAGTTGCATCATCTTGAAAATGAAGTATGTTTTAGTTAAATAGTTTAATTATATAAAGTCACTGTTGTTCTTTATCATTATTTGCCATATATTCTACAGAAATAAAAATAAGTTAGAATACTTTTTAATTATTTTTAAGAAATTTGCTTGGATGTACTCAAAATAGTGTTCTTACTTATATGAAAGCTGTTTGATTTATGCCTTTTGTATTTGTGGCTAATAAATGAAGTAGACTTAAGTATTTAGGATTTTTTTCGATTCTTGCTTTTGTTATATAATAAATAGGGAGTCTCGTGCACTAAAATATCGAAAATATGCGCATAAAACATGCACTTCAAATTCTAAAATAGGCGCTAAAAACAGGTAAAATAGGCAATTAAAAACATTTTTCTAATATTTTATTATCGGTTTAAAAATAAATACTGCATGTAATGTAACAAAAAAAAGCAATTAATATTAAAATACATATATAAATCATTTATCAAAAACAACAATATTATGAAGAGAGCATAAAAGTAATAATTATACAATATATATTCTTAATATCTGTCGCACTAAATTTAAAAACATAGTTGCAAATAAAAAAAAAAAAAATAAAATGCATGTTTTGCAAAATATACGAAAACATGCGCAATAAATAAGCAATACTGGCATTTTTGTAAAATATGCAAATCCATGCATTTATTGCAAAATATGGAAAAATATGCACTTATGATTGAATGCTATTTTAAGGAAAATATCAGAATTCGTAAAGATAATACGCCCTAATAATAAATAATGTTTTATCTGTTTCTCAATACTGTTTTTCGGACTCAAAACACAATCAAGATATGTCGAGATGAATAAAATAAAATATTTATAGCGCTTTTCCAGCGATAAAAAAAATTAAAACCTGAAATCGGTTATAAGACAAGCATTTGAATGTTTTAAAAAAACGCTATTATTCTTTATGTCTTAATCTATATATCTGTGAACATTTGACAAAACAGCTTTTCTCTAAATCATCAAATTTTCAGGAGAGCGAAAAAACTGTTAAAATGCCTAACAAAATTTTTTTGTATAGTAATCGAAAGGAATCTTATAATTACACATTATACACAAATATAAAGGAAACATTTTGCGATAATTTTTTTTTCCTCTAAGAGCTACAGTTTTTTTTTGAAACTGAAAATGTAAAAGATAAGATAATTTGTTAAATGGATTCTTAACACAAAAAATAGTTTTTACCACTTAAGTCGTTTTGTCAAAACTATCTTTATTAAAAAAGAAAATGATCTAAGTGACTTATATGAAGACAAGTCGTTTTGTTAAATTGAAATGTAGAAAAATGTTCGAAAGAAGTTAGTTTGGCAAAAAACATTTAAGATTTATTAAAAAGTTGTGTATCATTTAATTAAAATATAACATTTTAATTGCTACCTTAGTTTTCTTTATTTCTTTTAATGCTTTGTTACGGTTTAAAAACTTAGAAAAAAAATAACAGTTTTAAATATGTCTTAGTTGCTCTTTGTTTGTCTTGATGTCCGTATATCTATCACAGACTGTGTGTCTCAAAAGACTCAAATAGCCAAATAATAATGGAAAATAGTATTAATTTTTAATAACAAGAAACATTTAGTTAAGTTTAACTGAAACATGAAAATTTACTTTAAAATATAAAAGTAATATAGCGAACAATAAAAAATTACATTTAGCAGTTTTAGTACAGATAAACTTATTTAGGATATTCACAAGGTGTGCTATCATGTCATAATGTCATATTGTCCTAAGATTTTACACTAGTTTAAACATTTTATTGTTTCCTGTCATATAAAAAAGTACTAATATATTACAACTCTGAAAGCTATGTTTATTGAAGTGTCGTAATGAAGCAGCTGTTTCTTATTTGTATTAATTTATATTGTAAATTTTAGATGTACAATTTTAGGACAATGTGACATGATAGCACACCTTGTGAATACCCTAATTGTAATTATATATCTTATTCGTTAATATCCCGATCAGTTTCAACTGGACGTTCTCCTTCGGCCTTAATGTTTTGAAAATTGTTTCTAGTACTCTAGTACTAGTACCAAACTACTCAGGCACAAAAGTCCAGAGTATCGGACTTAATTTTATTTTTAAAAGCTAGGGGTAGTAACGAAAAATTGCGAACTTTATGAAAAAACATTAATCGCACATTGATTTTAAGCCAAATGCAAACGAGCTTCAGCGAACAGGACCTGAGAAAAAAATTGATATATTGTGTCAATAAATTAGCTTATATGTATCGAAACTGGCCTGAGTCGCAACTATAATGTACCCGAAACATGCCTAACAAGTACCTTAAAAGGCACCTGATAAAGTGGCGTAGTAAGTCTGTATTATGTCAATAAAGTGTTAAAAAACGAGCGACTATTTTCGAACACAATCAGCTGACGAGTGCCCGAATCGGTCACCGTTCGTACATTGTGCCTGTCCAAGGTGTTCTAGAACAAGCACTTCTTTCGGTGCAGAGGTCGGACATTTACCGACACGGGCATCGGACATATATCAGATACTTTATTGACACAAAATATAAAATTTTTTCTCGGGTGATTGACTCTATACAGAGTTGTTGTTGTTGTTGTTGCTGTTGTTGTATTCTTAAAAACTTACTTGATCTTAAGCTCGCAATTAAAATTCATGTTATAATTTAAATAAGAGATCACAATATATATTTTGATTACTTAATTCTAAAAATTATTTAATAGTTAAGGTGCAAATAACAAAGTGTTTTAATATGTGAAGATGAAAATGTGATTAAGGATATGAATGAGAATGCAAATGAGTGTAAATGCGAGTATGTATGAAATCATGTATGAGAACACTACAGTCTCGATACTTATTTTGCTTTGGTGCTGTTGCAATAGTGTATCATCACTAACACCGACATCAAGAGATATGATTATTTCTTACCAAGAATGATAGAATACAAAGATTGCGCCGAAGACAAGAAAATGAGTAGAACAAAATTGTCGTTCTGCGCATGTACGTCATAATATCAATGCTGTTTTGGAGAGCGTTCACTTTGCATACGATTTCTGCACAGAAATGAAAATTGCATACATTTTAGTTTGTATAATTAAAATAAAAGAATAAAGAAGCAATATTATTGGAACGAGAAGAAGGTAAATTTATTAAGTACTCCTTGGCATACATTATTTTTACTATTATTTTATTACAGCCAGTAAGCAGCTTAGTCAAAAAAAAATTTGTCTGAGAAACCAACTTCAGTCAGCATTATTTTTCGACTTGGATTTCATAAAAATGTTTATTACGAGTTTAATTGATGTAGTTTAAACATTCCCAGATATTTTATTTCCATTAATTTACCTGTGAATTGAAAGGACAAATAAATGATAGTTCCAAGTTTTTAAATAATGAAAAAAAATTTATTAAGTTAATATATTTTTGTATTTTTGCTATCGTTTGTGTGTTTTTTCTACAATTTCTTGGTTTAATTTTTGTATTTATTGCAAACATCACGTTTCTAAAAAATATTAGTTTGCTATTGTTACCACAATTAGCAGCTGCACATTTCATTTTTTAAATTTTAAGTTAAAAACTCGCAAATATACCTCGATATATACACAATTAAATAAAATACAACCGATCGCAGTATGTTTATCAAAGAAATAAAATATTGTGACGTAGTCAACTGAACAGATGGTTGTCAAACTCGATTAGCAGAAGTAACGGACCTGCGCAAAGCGTAATCTCTTATTCTATCATTCTTGATTTCTTACCGAGCGTTTCCACTGCCTGAATGAACGAAGAATTCACCGTTCGTTCAGGCAGTGGAAACAGTTTGGTGCGAGCGCTATTCGTGCAGTGGAAACTCTTTTTCAGCACGAACGAAAGAAGATTTCGTCGTTCGCTCTGATCGGCCGGCGCTCGAACATTGTGGGCGAATCCGGTGTTTCTTTGTGAATAGAGTAGTAGATTTGTTGAAATGGTAGTTCAAATAAATTAAAAACTTGATGGCGTTTTCGTTTCTCGAAAAAATGCAACATTTTTTTGGCCTTTTTAGAGCTTCTGTCCTCTTGAGAATAAAAATAGTGACCTCTAAAATTGAATCGTGTTCTTTCGCGAAAATGTGATCTCACAAAAAGAAAAATAATTAAGATTTCTCAAAGGAAAAGAAAAATGCAACATTTTTTCGAGAAACGAAAATGCCATAAGATAAAAGAACAGTGTTTTATTTGTGTCAAGTTTTCTTACTTGACTTTTGCCAATTGCGTATTTTATCTTCTAAAATTCGTAGAAATGCGGCGATTAGACCAAAAGAAGCGGTTTAAATTTTTATATTTACTAAAAAAACATGGAAAATTGTCTTATCTCGAGAGAAGTCGTTTTGTCAAATGTCCACAGATATGTATATAAAAATGGATTGTGATTTGTTCGAATGCTAAAAACTTGAAAACGACTCGACCAAATTCGATACTTCCTTCTGCGTATTTGCTTGTAGTTGCTACGCGAAGGTTTAAGAAATAGAAAATGTTGCCACACCCCCTTTAGTGCCCACAAATCAATAAAAATGCTATATTTAACACGGTTTTTGTCGTATCAAACTAAAATTTGGTAATTAAGTTATAATAACTATCGGTAACTATACTAAAAATGGGCGTGGGTTCACTTTAAAAACGCCTGCTTTAAGGATATATTAAAAAAACTTTGAAACTACTGTCCCGATTGAGCAAAAATTTTGGCAGTGGATTTGTTTCGAGTACAAGATGGTTTAAGTAATAACTGCCACACCCCCTTTTACCCCCCACAAATATATAAAAAATTTGCGACATCTAAATGCTTTGGAGTTATGGGTCGCACAGCCTCGAAATTCGGTATTTAACCACAATTTATACATGCCGTTTACAGCATCGAAATTCAGTATTCGACCTAAATTTACACATGCAGTTTAATTGGTAACATTTTATGGGCGTTGGACAAGGGGGAGTGACACCTACCATGCAACTCAATTTTTCGTTATCGAATAGCTATGCAGTTATAGGTCGCACAGCTGTTCAGTTCAGCTGTTCAAATTCAGTATTCGACCTTAATCTACAAATGTAGTTTTACTGATAACATTTTATGGCGTTGGCAAGCGGGCGTGGCACCTCCCATACAACCAAAATTTGTGCTATCGAATAGCTTTAGAGTTATAGGTATCATAGCCTTGGAATTCAGTATTCGACCTCAAGCTACACATGCAGTTCCACTGATAACATTTTTTGGGCGTAGGACAAGGGGGAATATCACCTCCCATGTAACCCAAATATACGATATCGAATAGCTTTGAAGCTATAGATCGCACAGCGTGGGAATTCAGAATCCGACTTCAATCTATGCATGCAGTTTTACTGAATACTTCTTATGAGCGTTGGACAAGGAGCGTAGCACCTCCCATGCAACAAAAATTTTCGATATTAAATAGCATTGGAGTTATTGGTCACACAGCGTCAGAATTCAGTATTCGACCTCAATTAACACATGCAGTTTTAATGATAAAATTGTTTGCAGTTTGCAGTGGCGTAACTAGCGGGGGAGGGGGTAGACTACCCTCCTTTTTTTAAATTGTTATTTTTTACTAAAATTTTTTAAAATGCTGCTTTTTATAAACAATAATTATAATTATGAACGCATCAAAGCCAGTCGTACCTTTTATTGCCATTGTCATAACAAAAACCAACTTTAGTCGGCTATTTTATTTTAATTCATATCCAAAACTATCTTCAGTCGGCCATTTCACTTTTAGTCGTACCTTAAACGAACTTTAGTCGGCCAATTCATTTTCAGTCGTACCTTAAACAAACTTCAGTCCGCCAACTCATTTTAAGTCGTATCAGCGTTGAATTGTTGTAAACGAATCCAGTGTTCCTTTGTGACAATATGCAGAAAAAGTTCAGAAAAGTAGCATCAATTTTGTTAAAAAAGTACGGAAATAGTAATGTAAAATAGAGCAGCAAACCAACTTAAAAAATAGACCATTTTTAGTCCAATTGTGCAACCGTGTCCTTGACCAAAAATAAAAACCGAAAATAAATTTTTATTTGACATAAAAAAATATTAATGATTTTTATTTAAGATTTAAAAGAAAAAATCAGATTACTATTTTTATATCTGAGCAAAAACTTGAAAATCATAAAATAAAGATTAATGCTTAAGTTTTTGGATATAGCTTAATGATAACAGTCCCTGATACAAATACCTTGCCAAAAAGTTGAAAAAATCAAGTGGAATAAAACAAGCCCAAACGAACAAAGGTTTACTCAGTCGCCACACATATTCCCCTTATTAAAACCTAATTAATACATTTTTGTAGAAATTTCTGAGATTGAAATTTTTATCCAGAAATACCCAACATTTGTAATAAAAAATTTAATGATCGAAATTGGCCAACATATTTAAAGAAATTTTCTTGGCTCAAGAACTCTGATGTAAAATCTTTAATTTCATACACTTAACATTTTAATTTAAATACAATTACAATAAATAAATAAATAATGAATTTAAAAGATTTAGTCAAACTATTGAAAAAAGGTCCGCATTAACTTTTAAACTCGAGATGATGGCAAAAATAACACACTTTTTAAATCTGCATTCAAAATTCATTTATTATTAAAGTATCTAAACGAAATTTACCAAAGCTCTAAGAAAATTGACAAGTGGACTCGAAATGCTGCATATTCGCTATCAAACCAACTCATTTCTGTTGACTTTTTTATAAGTCTTGTTTTTATGAAAAATGTTCAAGTAAATATGAAACTCCTGACTGAATCTCTTGAAACCGTTGAACAGAATATTTTAACTGCTATGAAATTTATTTCTTGTACCCTTAAATCATTAGAAAAATTAAATTCGGACTCTGAAGGTACGGATAGCCTAATTAGTGGTGCTGTTGCATTGTTAAAATCTTTTAATGTTGATGCTGAAAAGGAATTCTCAATTCGCCATCGCCGTCGTCTTGCGCCGAAACATTTGGATGATAATGCCAACGCGGCTTATTTTTCGATGAACTGTTTTTATAGAAGAGAATTAAAACTTGTATTGGATAAGATAACCTCACTGATGCGAGATAAATTAAGCAGTTGCTTAGAAACAATAAAGCCTCTGTATGAACTCTTTGATCAAATTCTATCTTCTACTAACTCGACCCAAAAGCGATTTCTAGAATCAATAAAAACGTTACCAAAAAATTGTTTGTTGAATTCACTTCAATCGAAAGCGGAATTTGAAGTATTCAATGATCTATGCGAAGGCGTAAAAACTCTATCGGGTACAGCTAATGTTTCAGAATGCAATAAAAAATCTCTTCCTGCAGTTAACAAAATATCGCGTTTGCTGTGCACAGTATCTGTTACTGTTTCAGGAAATGAGAGAATGTTCAGCAAATTAAAATTAGTTAAAAATTATTTAAGAACCGCGCAAAGTGACTCACATCTTAATGACTTATTAACACTTTCATCGGAAAAGGACATAGTTGATCTCATTAACTTAAATAATATTGCGCTGCAATGGGCTACCAAAAAAAAGAAGAATTAATATATAAATGTTATACTTAAAAATTAAGTTTGTATTTTTTATTTAAAACACTATTTTTTTAATAAATTTAAAAATTTCAAAGAAAAAATGTGGAACGATATGAAAACTGCCTTTAAGGGATCTTCTTCACTTGAAAAATTTTAGGATTTCTCAAAACGGTACCAAAGATTAACGAAAAAGTTCGTTTGAGCTGAAACTGTTTTGATTCATATTTATTGTTGTAAAATCTCTAAGATCTAAGATGTAAATCTCGAAATTTTAGAGCGTTGGAAATGTAAAAAAATAGGGCAATTTTTCAATGTTTGTTTTGAAAATGGCGTCAAAAACAGGTATGAGGTTTAGTTGTCTGATTTTACGTAATCTTATAGTTTCAAGTATTATCATTAAGATGAACTAAACAAATTTTCAGTTACCTGTTGTAAAAGCTGAGAAATCGTTGCCACCTTTTTGGATTCTAAAAATGATGTCCAAATTGCGAAAAGCTTAAGAGAGTAGATAAAAGGCCAAACCAAAAAAAAAAATCAAAACATACTTAATTATATGTATTTTGATGTACACAAGTTTTTTTCATCATTAAAAAAAGTTTTTAGTAAAAATAATTACAAATTGTTTTTCTTAGCCGTTTAAATGAAAAAGACCCATTAAGACTTAGTTTTAATGATCGAACGGATGAGTAACTTTATATAACACTGTGCCACAATTTAAGGGTCATGGAATCTAACGATAAAGCGACCATTACAGGTCGATTGTACTGATCTAGACCAACAAAACTCTTAGAGGAAAGCTAGCACGCTTTTAAATGTTATAGTCTCTAATTATTAACGAAGATAATTTTTGCTATTTGAATTCTTCAAATACTACTTATTAAAACGCTGTCTAAAAATATCTATTTAAAACACCAGGAAAAGACAGAGATTGTTTTTCCTATTATTTTTAAAAAAATACTTCTTATCATGAAATTTTACAAATTTGTTCATATCTCCTTTTTGGTTATTATTTCTTTAAACACATCTAAACAACAATTGAAGACATGAGTGGATGAAAGTGATATGTCGCATTTTCGGATTTTCAGTGTTCTATGCATGGATGAAGGGTATTATGTGCATAAAAACAATTTTACAACTTAAAACAACCATGTTTGTGGCTATTTTAGAAATAAACTACTTCACACGTTTGATTTAACTATTATAGATTTCAGTACAAATGAGAAAGTTTCTACTCAATTTTCTCGAAACTAAATTTTTGTGACGTATCACCTTCATTAACGCATGTCTTCAATTGTTAAATAAATTGAAACCCATCGAATGGCAAGCTCAGAGGCTTACAAGCTCAAAATTTGAGTTTAACTTTTTTGTCAATGCTGAGATGAGTTGTTTTGACGAAATAATATATAATTTTAATGCTAAGAAGAAATATTTTTTAAAAAATCGATATACAAAAAGGAATCGTGGTCCTGGCCTGGTGTTTTAAAAAGATACTCTTCAGAAATATTTGAAGAACCAGTGCTTAAACCACGAACTAAACTGGCGACCTTCCCACAGCTCGCAAGAGTCATCTGAAACAAAAATAAAAATTTTTTCCTGTTAAGTATGAGTGTGATTATGAAATAATTTTTGCCATTTTTACTGAACATTACATTTTTGTTGATAAAAATTCCAATATGAAATTTATCAATGCGATTATGGTCCATTGACAATTTAATAACTTGTATTTTGAAAAAACCACATAAAGATTCGTGTAAAATTGACTGAGTTATAAAAGTCGTAAGCTCGAAAACGCAGATTTAAAGAAAACTCTTTTAAAGTTTTAAACATAGTGCTGCTTTAACGCGGTCGGCTCGGAGGCTCATAACTTTTGAATAATTACGAATCTCTATTTTACCTTTTAGTATGATATTTTGTTTTGTGGCTAAACTTTCGTCGCTTCCAAAACTTTTTGAGCGGCTCGTGTATGATCGTGTAAAAATTCACTGTGGGAAAGTCATAACAACTCGTCAGCATAACAAATAACAAATTCAATTTATTCAGGTAACCAGGTCGATTGTATTTACACTAATTTTAGAAAAGCATTTGATAATATACCATAGAAATGAATTATATTTAAACTAAAGTTAATGGGTTTTCCACAATTTTTTATAAGCTGGATCCAATCGTATCTGACAGAGCGATCTTATCAAATACGATTTCGAGGTGTTTTGTCTGCTGAATTTATTGCTGAATCAGATGTTCCTCAAGGTAGCAACCTTGGTTCACTTTTGTTTATTTTAACCATAAATGATGTAACCCACATCATCAAACACTCTCATCTGCTCATTTATGCAGATGATATGAAAATATACAGAACGGTAGATGCTAAAGACAATTCAGATCTACTCCAGCCTGACTTAAAATCCTTTGAAGTTTGGTGTTTCAAAAATAATATGTTTCTAAATCCAGATATATGCCAAACTATGACCCTTTTCGCGAAAAAAAATAATTTCATTTTTGATTATAAGATAAAAGATACTACTTTAAATCGTGAAGATTCTGTCAAAGATCTGGGTACATGCATGGAGTCTAAGCTATCGTTTAGCGTATATATTGATAACATTATGCAGGTCAAGTGTGGTCCCCAAGTTACAATGTTCATGCTGAACGAATAGAAAGAATTCAAAAACGTTATGTTCGGTTTGCTCTGAGGGGCTTAAGTGGAACTGACACAACTTGTAACTGGTGTTTTCGATTCACCAGAACTCCTAACTCTTATAAATTTCAACACTACTCGTAACCGTAGAAGCAGTAGAAACGCTAACAATTTAATTTACTTACCTTTTAGAAGAACAAATTATATGGCTACTGCTTCTTTAAATCGCATGAGTTGTTGACAACTGTCAAAAGCATCAAAACTGTACCACAACAATGTACATTCGCGTCGAGTTCAGTAGTTTACATAGCTATAACAGCGAGTCAGATCGTGTTCGAGACATTTGACGAAAAAATCATGGACATGTTTTGCATTGAGTAATATGATTTGATTTGCTTTTTTGAACCAAAGACTCGAAAAAGAAATAATTGAATCGAACGCACCAAATCATTTACAAATGATCATTCTAGAATTTAAAAAATTTTGTCTGACACTAGGGTAGACCATATTATTTTGTTTGTTGTTTCAAATCTGGGGTCAGATCAGCGTTGTCAGACTTTTTTTAAAAAACCTGTAAGTTCCAAAAAGAAACAACGGTATTTTTAACGAAAAAACTGTAACCTTAAAAAAATACTGTAAAAAAAAGGCAAGTTTAATTTTGATGGTATTCATTAAAATGAAACTAATAAAAAACAATTCATTTACAAAAACATAAACAATAACATAAGCTACTTTTGAATAGATCACATTTTGTTTTGGAAATAAAATTTAATTATTTTTCGTAAATTTACTTGTAAATTTTTTTGTACATTTGGTTTGATTTCTCAAATTGATGCAGTTCGATGTATTTTTTTTAAGAGATCTTTTGTTCTTAGAATTCCACAGGTTTCGGGAATCTCTAACTTATTTCTAAGTTTTGTTTTATTAATATTAATTACTGAAAATATTTTTTCAACATTTGTAGTGGCTATTGGAACGCATAGAACAGCAGAAATTGTTTTTCCCAAGAGAAGAAATGCTTCACTACAATCTCTTTTTTATTTCTAAAAAATAACTAAAAAAACGCAATGTTCTCTGATTCGATTTCCTCTGATTGTAGTAATTTATGAGTTGACATGAATGCTATAGATATTTCACTACCTAAATAAATATCCTTCAGAGACTTTAGATTGCCAATATTGTTAATATTAATTTTTTTAAATGCATTTACGATAACAAACTCATCTTAAAGATTTTTAAAAACCATATGTCAAAAAATCAATGACAACCAAATTGACATATTGAAGCAAATTCTGTTTGAAGCCTTCTTTATTATTACAGCTATGGTATAATTGCAATGATGGAACATAATTCCAGGGCTACAATGTTGTAAGAGGACATTTATTTATAAAATTTTTTAATTATCAAAAATAAAAATACAAAACCAAAAATATTTTAATTTATTATATCAAATCTGAAATTTGAAAAAACTGTAATTTGCACTATGAGTCAATTAAAAAAACTGTAAGCCTGTTCAAAAAACTGTAATTTACAGTTAAAACTGTAAATAAGGCAACGTTGGGTCAGATCTTAAAAAATTGTGCTTGACTCTAGGGTGGCCCCTAAAAATATGTTTTTTTTTGTTTTGTTTATAATCTTTGTATATGTGCTTGCAGTATTGAGGGGTCGCTGATTTCAAATCTTATGTTAGAGTTTTAAAAATATTTGTGACACTAGGGTGGACCCTAAAAATGGGTTTTTTTTGTTATTTACGTTTTGTAGATACGCTGGGGGCTGAATTCGAATCTGATGCAGGAATTTCAAGAAGTTTTTTGAAACTAGGGTGGACCCTAAAAATGTGAATTTTTTATACCAGGGACAGATAATTACGAATAATTCCAAAAATTAAATAAAAAATTAACATGTTTTAAATGTTGAAGCACATTTTGGATTACTTCAATACGCTTATTTATGGATGTTCTATCAAAATAAGGAATGATCTCTATTTTTTTAGCTTTTTTTTGCAACCTAGTTTTTCCTAGTATTTACCCCAGCTTCAAAATCGCAAAAATAAAGGTGGCAGCCGTATTTTAAAATCATTTTTGGAACTTGTAAATTGTGAGAATAGATTTGGCCATCAGCGACCCATTTTCACCTTGTGTTTCTCCCAGCTTCGAAATCACAAAAACAAATATGGCAGCTCTATTACAGCCCTATAGAAATTTTGGAATTTTTAAATTCTGACAATGAATGGATTTGGCATCAGGGCTGCATTTTCACCTTGTGTTTGCCCCAGATTCGAAATCGCAAAAACATAAGTGGAATTTGTAATTTCTGACAAGGATTTGGCATCAGTAAAATTAAAGGAGGCAACCCTATTGTCAAATAAAGTTTGGAATTTGTAAATTCTGATAATAGATTTGGCGAATAGTTTAAAAAACACATTTTTATGGTCCACCCTAGTGTCAAAAAGCTTTTGAAAATTTTTACATCAGATTTTTTAAATCTTAACACCTTCAATTTATGCACCGAATGTTATGTTCTTGTGTACATAAAATTCGAGTCATGTATTTATGCTGCATTCATATTTTCTAAATCATTAATTCATTCGATTCGGTTTCCGATTGATTTGTATTTGTTTGCTCTACGATGCTAGGCTAAACTGTTATGTTTGATTTGTTCGCAACGAATGTAACATATCAATCACTCATTTCCAAACAAATGTCTAAAACTCGTTTGAAGACTACTCGTGCAGAGGTCTAATAAATACAAGCTTAAATACCGAATTTTATTACGATAGCTTCCAAACTACGGCTGTAATCGTGTCTGACGGACATACAGTTTTTCTTATTTTTACCCATTTTACCCAAAAAATTAAAAAGCTCCGTCTGCTTGGTAAATTGATACCCATTTTTAAGGGTTCAATACTCCACTGTGCGTCGATACTTACTGATACTTGACAGCAGTATCAGTAAGACATTATCATTAAATATAAAGGGCGTGTCTACTCCTTCTGTTATGCCTACTGTCATTCATGTCCTGCTAATGCTAGTAATTTGATGTTGATAGGAAGGAAAAACTTAAATGTATTTAACAGTTATAGCAAACCCCTTCCTTCCCGGCAAAACTAATGTAATATAAAATTAATTTCAAAATTCTTAATAATTGTTTGCTCCAAATTTCACAAATAATTATTAAGAATTCTGGCTGACCAATTTCCGGTCACACAGTAAATTTCAGCATAATCGAAATTTTTAATAATTCTTTGCTCCAAATGTCGCAAGTAATTATTGGGAATTCTGGCTAACCAATTTCCGTTCACACAGTGTTTAGAAAAGCTTTGATTGCACTTTTCGCTTGAACTTATTTTGGCAGCGCTGACAAACGCAGCGCAACACACACATACAAAGATACATGCAGGTACGGTAAGCACAGAGTTTTAGTTATAAACAAAAAATGTAATAATTTTAAGTCAGTTGATTGACAGCTCGAGAACAATAAAGTTAAAAATTAAAACCATTTAAAATTGTGTTTTTTTTTAATCTTCGAACTATTCGAAACATTAATTGGCGACGAGGATGGGATACTCGAATGTATTCCCAAAGTAATACAGTGCATTTTAATGTTTAGTCGGGTATCGCGAACCATAAACGAGTGAAATAAATAGAAACTATTTCTATTAAAACTTGTGAAACAATAAAAGAAACTATTTCTTTTAAACCTGTGAAATAAATAGAAACAATTTCTATTCAACTTTTGAAATAAGAAAAGAAACTATTTCTTTTAAACTTGTAAAATAAATAGAAACTATTTCTATTTAACTTTGAAATCAAAAGAAACTATTTCTTGTGAAATAATAATATAAACTATCCATACGAACTTGTGAAATAATAATTGGAACTATTTAACTTGTGAAATAAATAAATAGACAATATCACTATTAAACTTGTTGAAAATTACACCCTAATGAACAGTTACCTGTTAAAACAAAAACTTAAAACACTACAAAAAAAAAGATATAGATACAAATTTTTTTTTTGTACCAAACCCTGAAAATATATAAGTGAAACTTTAATACAAATCAACAACAAAGAAGAACAACGAAGAATATACTCAAATCTTCAACATCAACTACTTCAACACTTTCTACACCAAATCCTGAAAATATCCAAATATACCAGTTCAACATAAACAACACAAATCAACAGTTCAACTAAAAGCGGAAAAAATAAGGAGAAGAACAACAACGAAGACAACTTTATTATCATCACCAACAAGGAAAATACCATAGTAAGAATCTACATATTTATATATTTTAAGTTATCAAACTGTATGTACAAATTATTTTATGTGATAAAAATATAAGAAATTCATGGACAATTATTATATAACGCAGGCAGAATTATACTCTTATAACACAGAGGCAGACATTAATAGAAAATTAGTAGATTTAATAAGACAAATAAAAAAGGAGGCTAAAACTCAGTATAAATTTAGGAAACTCAAAAACTCAGTTACGATTTTTCCTATGAGATTTTAAGGAAATCCCAATTTAAAAAAAAAAAAAAAAAAAAAAATTTTTATTAAATTATATGGACGAAAATTTTGACGCATTAGATAGGGCAATCGAAGGTGTCCAACAAGCAATAGATAATCAAAGAGATATCCTAACAAGAGAAAACTTAGAAAATACAAACATGACGGCATCATTGACAATTGACCCCCTCAAATATCTCGACAGACTCCCTGAGTTTAGCGGAAACACTAGCGAACTTCAAACCTTCATTACACTAATAGACAGAATTTACCCCTTACTGACCCGATATGATACCTTAGCACAAAGTATCTTCTCAGACATAATTAAATCTAAATTAACAAAAAAAGCAAAGGAAGCTATTGAAATAGATAGTAATGCTATGTCTTGGAAGGACATAAAAACGATCCTATTAAATAACTTTTCCGACCGAAAATCGATAGAAGAACTCTTCAATGAGTTGAGAGGAACGACCTTTAGAAATAATAGTGTAGAATTTTACAACGACTTAAAGTTCATACTTAGGAGACTTAATATAAAGACTAAAACAGAACTATCGACCGCTACAACTGAAGAGGAAATTGACCAAACTGTTAACTTAAACATAAAAGCCGCTCTTCAGACATTTAAAACAAAACTGCCCGAACCGATGAGGTCAATTTTATATTGCAGAGATCCTAAAACTTTGGAAGAAGCAATAAACATATTACACGAAGCAAATTATGCTTATTATAGCCCATATAAAACAGAAAACAAACCGAATAGAAGAACTAACGACCAGACCTCTAGACCTACAGAACGATATAACAACAATCGACAAAACAAGGATGAACACAATCACAAAAATAATACGACTACTCGTAACAACTACAACAATAACTATTCAAACAATCCTTACAATACAAACACTAATCGCAATAATTATCAAACACATAATAATTATAACCGCAACAATCGTTACAACAATGAACCAGGTAACTCGTATAACTATAACCGAAATAGTGCAAGCAGTTACCACAATAACAACAATAATTATTATAACAACGAAAGGAATAGAAACCATGCTAGAATTAATATTCCCCATCAACCAACGGTAGAACCGATGGAAATCGGAAAAATTGAAATAAATCCAACAGCCCAAAATTTTCCTTTACCGGCCTCAGAAATAACTTACCACATATAGAAATAAAAGCTAAGTTAGGAGTGTTAAGATTCATAATAGATTCGGGAGCGACCCAATCTATAATAAACCCTGGATTATGCGATCCAAAGTGGAATGTACCCACAGGGCCAATGAATTTACAAACACTAAAACACATAATAGAAGTTAACGAAAGGGTAGCTATCCCTTGCTTCAAAGAATTTGGTAACATAGACAAAAAATTTGAATTTTTTGTAAGTAAATTTCATAACATGTATGATGGTATAATTGGAAACAACATATTGATCCCTTTAAACGGTGTGATCAATTTTAAAGAAAATAAACTACTTATAGGCGAAAAAGAATTAGAACTAAAATTTTTAACAAATATGGAAAACAAATATTGCTTCACAGATAAAGGTACTTACGAAATTGAAGTACCAGTAACAAATAAAGAAGGTTTAGTTTATATTGAAGGAAAGTCTTCCCACGACAAGGAAGTAGAATTAATGCAAGGAATATATGAAGCAAATAATCATAAAATAGAAGCCAAATTACAAATTAAAAACGACGGAGTAAAAGACGTCGTAGTACATAAACAAGAATCCACTCAAGTTACTAACGAAAATTTCTGCATTTATACATTTGATGAAAACAACGAAAATTTTACGAAAAAAAAGGAAAATGACAAGCCTCTACTAGGACAAATTAGAATGGATCACCTCAATATAGAAGAAAAAGAAAAATTAATAAATGTAGTGAAGAAATTTAAAAATATTTTTTATAATGACGATTCGAAAAAGGACCTAACGTTTACAAATGCCCATAAACATGAAATTCGGACTATCGAACATGCTCCTATAGTGGCAAAATCTTATAGGTATCCATACGTTCACAAAAACGAAGTAAGAGATCAAATACGGGAAATGCTTAAAAACAAAATAATACGACCAAGTCACTCTCCTTATTCAGCGCCAGTCTGGGTAGTTCCAAAGAAAATGGATGCGAGTGGAAGAAAAAAATGGCGCCTAGTTATTGACTATCGGAAACTCAATGAAGTAACAATAGATGACCGATATCCAATTCCTAATATTGACGAAATATTAGAGAAGCTAGGACGTTGTCAATACTTCACCACATTGGACCTTGCAAAAGGCTTCCATCAAATTGAAATTTCAGAGAAAGATATTCACAAAACAGCGTTCAGTGTTGAAGGAGGGCATTACGAGTTTCTTCGTATGCCTTTTGGTTTAAAAACAGCACCAGCCACATTTCAACGGCTGATGAACAACGTTTTATCTGAATACATTAATAAGATCTGCTTGGTATATCTCGACGATATTATAATTTTTTCCACTTCCCTTACAGAACACATAGAGTCGATAACTAAGGTATTTCAAAAACTCAGAGATGTAAACCTTAAAATACAACTAGATAAGAGTGAATTTCTCAAACACGAAACCGAGTTCCTTGGTCACATTGTAACAAAAGACGGTATTAAACCTAATCCAAGAAAAATAGAATGTGTCCAGAAATTCCCTCTCCCAAAAAACCAAAAAGCAATTAAAGAATTTTTAGGACTAACAGGTTATTACCGCAAGTTTATTAAAGACTATGCGCGAATAGCTAAGCCCATGACCAAGTATTTGAAGAAAGATATAAAAATGAACATAGAAGACCCTGAATATACAAACGCATTCGAAACATTGAAAAAACATTTAGTTAACGATCCAGTCCTTGTTTACCCTGATTTTAAAAAACAATTTACGTTACAAACCGACGCAAGCAATTATGCTTTAGGGGCCGTGTTATCCCAAGATGGACATCCAACATGCTTTGCAAGCAGAACGCTCAACGACCACGAGCAAAATTATAGCACAATCGAGAAGGAACTACTTGCCATTGTTTGGGGAACACAATATTTTAGACCTTATTTATTCGGAAATAAATTTATAGTGGAAACCGACCATCGTCCTTTGACATGGCTTTTTTCAATGAAGGAGCCCAATTCCAAGCTTATTCGGTGGAGACTTCGTCTAAGCGAATATGATTTCGAAATAAAATACAAAAAAGGCATACAAAACGGAAACGCCGATGCGCTATCTCGCGCCATGATTAATTTCAACGAATTCGAGACACCAATAATAAATGAGAGTAAATGCCCATTAAATATGTACAAAAACCAAATCATTTTTAAGAAAACCGACTCAGGATCTTTAAAAATTAAAAATCAAAAAATATTTAGTTCGAATAGAAAAATAATTTATATAAGAAATATAGATAGCGACACAATCATAACAATAGTGAAAAACCATTTTAAGCCAACAGGTGCAAACGCCGTATACTTCGATGATGAAGTAATTTTTGAAATATTTAAAGAGGTGATAAAAAACAATTTTAATAATAACAATGGTACCTTTAAAATTATGAGATGCACAAAGGTTCTGAGAGACATAACAGATGAAAATGAACTTACTAATTGCATAGAAACAGAACATTTGAAGAATAATCATAGGGGCATTAACGAGAACTTTCTAGAACTAAAAGACGTCATATATAACCCAAAATTAAAGCAAAGAATTACCCAATTCATCAACAATTGCGAAATTTGTAATGTTGAGAAATACGAAAGGCATCCTGTAAAACAGAAATTTAAATTAACGGAAACACCCGAAAAACCAAGAGACACGATCCACATGGACGTTTTCTATAGTTTAAACAAAAACATTTTCTTAACCACGATAGATAAATTTTCAAAGCATGCTCAAGCCATCAAAATATCCAGTCGATCATGGACAGAATTTAAACGAGCTGTTATGCAATACATAAGTAATGTAGGACATTTTAACAACCTAATTGTAGACAACGAACTTGGCTTTAAAGCACTACCCTTGCAAGAATTCCTTAGAGAACAGAATATCAATATCCACTTCACATCAAATAATAATCACACATCGAATTCCGATGTCGAACGTTTGCATAATACCCTAAATGAACATTTGAGACTTTTGAGACACGACCCAAATAAGGATATTGACACAGTAGAAGAAAAAATTTATAAAGTAATTAATTTTTATAACAATAGCATTCATTCAACAACAGGCCGTAAACCAATTGACTTCAGTAATGGGAATATAAACCAAGATGAATATTCCTTAATAAAAGAACGAATTAAAAATATAAAAGAACGTACAATTAATACACAAAATAAAAATAGGGAAGATGTTGAAATACAAACGGGACCAGTATTTCTAAAAGAAATAAGAGGTGGCAAAAACCATGCCAAATTTAGGAAAATAATCGCAGAACCATTAGATGAAGAACACATTGTCACAACAAAAGGACACAAATACTATAAATCCCATTTGAAAAAACCAAAGAAATTTCAAGATAATAATAACCCAACAATAAAAATAATTTAAATATTTTAAGACTTAATATTTCGTATATTTTTTTTAGGAAATGGACGTATCCATGTTAATTTTAATTTCACTAACGACATATGTACCGACGACCTTTTCACAGACGCTGGAGGTTCAAAATCTAAACGAAAATAACGGTTTTGTCAATATAAAGATGGAAAATATCAAAATAATTATAAACTATGAAAAAGTACTTCACATAATTAACGTGACACAATACGATGAGACGAAGGAACATATTTGGGACAACATTAAACTAATGACAAACAAACCCAACTTAGAAGGACCAATGCTAAATTCAGTCCTACATAACTACAGAAACCTAGAAGTAAAATTACACAATCTACTCCCGCAGACAAGAAGCAAACGAGGACTCTTTAACATAGTCGGCAAAGGCCTTAAATACATTACAGGAACTATGGACGCTGACGATGAAAAACATATTATTGAACAACTCGAAACTCTAAAGGGAAATAATAAAAATCTCATTACGGAAAATAATAAACAAGTACGCATTAACACGGACATAATTAGACAAATCCAAAATATTACGGATCACATTAAAAAACAACAAAAAACCATAAAAGAATATGTAGGAACATGGTCAGACGAAGTTAGCAATAGAATAATATCAATAGAAGATGAAGTAAGATACATGCAATATCTTTATCAAATTAATTATGACATCAGCCTACTCATTAATCACATAGATGATATAGAACAGATTCTTCTCAATAGCAGACTTGGTGTTCTAGGTAGAAACATTCTGACAAATGACGAATTTAGAAACATAACAGACATTGACACATTAGCAAACATAAAGATTTCAGTTGCTTCATTTAACAGAAAAATTGTAATAATAGTTTTGATTCCAAGATTCGTAGAAAATAATTACTCAAAAATTCTTATTGAACCCATACCTAACAAAAATAAAAAATCCTTATATGTAAAAGAAAATGAAATTATAACAGACAACCACGGCAATTTATATTACGCGGAAGTAAAACAAAATTTACAGAGAAACTTAAGAAAACTTGAAAACCAATGTTTATATAATATTTTTAAAATAAAGGAAGCAAAATGTACTTTTAAAGAAGATACAACCACTCAACTAAAAGAAATAAGAAATGGATTAATTATTGTAAAAAATATAAAAAATACTGTAATCTTACATAATTGTAACGAGTTTAATACTATTGTAGAAGGAACATACATAATTAAATTTGAAAATTGTTATATTAAAATTAATAATAAAACCTACAAAAATTTTGAAATAAAGGTTAAAGACCATATAATATTACCGAATCTACATGTATCTATCAAGGAAGACGTCTTAAACACTAAGCTTGAATTCGATAACATTCATCTACAAAATATCGAAAACAATAGGAAAGACATCACGGAAATTAATAAAAATCATTTTCAAAAAAATACTTTAAATATAAGCACTTTGCTTATCATAATTTTAATAATTTTTGCTCTTTTAATAAAAACTAAAAATCTTTGTTCAAAGACCACTGTCTTAGAAATATCTTCGTCGGAGCCTCAAGCTAATGGTGGGGGAGTTATAGCAAACCCCTTCCTTCCCGGCAAAACTAATGTAATATAAAATTAATTTCAAAATTCTTAATAATTGTTTGCTCCAAATTTCACAAATAATTATTAAGAATTCTGGCTGACCAATTTCCGGTCACACAGTAAATTTCAGCATAATCGAAATTTTTAATAATTCTTTGCTCCAAATGTCGCAAGTAATTATTGGGAATTCTGGCTAACCAATTTCCGTTCACACAGTGTTTAGAAAAGCTTTGATTGCACTTTTCGCTTGAACTTATTTTGGCAGCGCTGACAAACGCAGCGCAACACACACATACAAAGATACATGCAGGTACGGTAAGCACAGAGTTTTAGTTATAAACAAAAAATGTAATAATTTTAAGTCAGTTGATTGACAGCTCGAGAACAATAAAGTTAAAAATTAAAACCATTTAAAATTGTGTTTTTTTTTAATCTTCGAACTATTCGAAACATTAATTTTTAACCTCGTTAAAAAATGTATTTAATCCTTTTTGTAAAATTTTAAATTTTTTGTCTCATTCTCTTCTCGCAACTATCAACCTTCAATATGACTTGAACTTGGACTTGGACAGAAACAACATTTGAGTAACATTTTAATCAAAAATCTAAAATTCCATAATATTAACGTATGTTCGTGGACAAACTACTGATCTAATAGATACGAAAGGAGTGCTATTGTGGAACATGGTTCTTCAAAATTATTCACTCTTGTTTACTGTTTATTATTATGGGGTAACCTTTTTCATATCTGCATCATGAGTTGATAAAAAAATGTTTACAATTTTTTTCTGATTACTAACGTTAAGGTTGAGCGCTTAGAGCTGTTTATTGAATGAATTGTATAAAAATTGCAAATTCCAAAATGTGTGCATAACAATGTTAATAACCACAGTTGGCAGCTCTAGTTGATAAATCCGGTTTTTAACTCATTTCACAAAGTTTAGCATATCGCATCGATTGCAAGTATTTATTCTATAAGAAAAGATAAATAGCAGTGAATGCAAAAACAACGAGTTATTGTATAAAAGTATACTTAAAGGTTCTGAACGACACGCGCGTGTGATTTTGTGAGCTGTGAAACGTAAGTGTAAAAAAATGTCGTTTTCTGACCGTGCAGCGGGGCAACTGAAGACTAGTGAAGCCATCTTGAATGCGGCAGGAAATGAAGTTGGCTATGAGCATGTTTTGCAATGCATCGGTATGCGTGAGAGAGAAATCCAAAATTTCTGGTGACAAGTTTTTTCTTTTGGTAAATTGTCAGGTTTTGGTAAGACGCAATGGATTCTCTTGCTAATCGCCGGACTAATGACGCTTACTTCGATGAGCGCTCAAACTTCGATTGGCATCATAGCGATTGCATCGCAGTGTGAATTCGAAATGAATCAAATGCAAAAAGGCATCATGATGGCGGCATGTGTGGCGGGTAAGAGTAAAGTCGCAAGCGTTTCGTAAAGTGTGATGATATAAAATCATATGTTTGACAGGCATTTTTCTGTCTACCTACTTCTGGGGCTATCTCAGCGATGCATTTGGGCGTCGCACCGTGCTGCTTAACTCTGCACTGGTTACCACTTTGCTCCAGTTCATATCGATGTTTGTGACAAATGTTTGGGTTTTTAATTGCATCAACTTCGTAATGGGCATCAGGTATCTGGGTATAGTGAGGCCGTAGGCGGATCGATGTTATAATTAAATTTTACTCATCGCAGCTTGGGAGGCGTTTCTGCCGCCATCTATGCCTATTTGAGCGAGTTCAACACCGCCAAGCATCGTGCAGTGGTCATTAACTATACCTCGATGTTTGTCAGCATTGCAGCTATATATGTACCAGGTATTATAATTGCTTTACGTAGTTCAACTATGTCATGGTGTAATTGTCCAGGTGGAAGCGATTTTTTCACCACACCATAAATTTTGCTATAGCTGTCAAAAAATTGTCTCTAAAAGAGCGAGGTTGTTTATAAGTGCCAAGTGATTCGTTATAAGAAGCTCTTAGAAAAGTATTTGGTCGTTCGCTAATGCTGTTTTAAATGCTTTTTTGTTTTGTTAAATAGTGTATGTTTTCAAAACAAGTTGAAGTTAATCAAAAAGCTAAAAGAGCACGCGATAAGAAATTGTGTACAAAAGAAGATCTGACATGTAAATAAATCGAGCAGCAGCTTTAATAGTAGCAGCAACAGTTATTTGTTGGTATTAATTGGGCTCGGAGCTGGAAGGTTGGTCTATTACAGCAAGGCGATTACCTTAAAACACGTCGACAGAATAAGATAAGCTAGTTAAAGGTCTTCGAAAAATACATAAAATTCAAAAACAAACACTTTCACAAACTTAATTTTATTTAGCTTTGCTTCAAATTTGCCATCAGCTGTTTTTAACAAGGCTAGTGTTCATGTTTGAGAGAGAGGTGAAAAAACCGCTTCCACCTGGATAATTTTACTATGAAAAATGTGGTTAACCCGTGATTTTTGTCTTTTTCCTCTGCTTGTGGTAGCCATTGCTTGGTTTATGCTCTCTTACGATTGGTCGTTGCGACTTGGTGAAGCTTTTGTTTTTCGTCCATGGCGATTGATTATTTTGTTAACATTATTGCCCGGCTTTCTGGCTGCATTGATGTTGTTGCCCTTTCCCGAGAGTCCGAAACTCTTGTTGGCACAAAGTAAACAAGATGAGGCTATTCAGGCTGTGGAATGGGTTTGTAAGTTCAATACGGGAAAGTCCGTGGGTGCTATAATCGGTAATCCGGACTATGTGCTGAAGCCTGAGTTGGTTGAAGTGGAGGATATTTTGGGTTCGCGCAGAGGTTGTGGTGTTTTAATCGGCATTTGGGATGCTACACTACCACTCTTCCACAAGCCGCACGGTATGAATTTCGTCATCAGCGCTGTGAGTGTCTTCGGCATGTTTTTTAGGTAGGTGATAGAAGTTGAAAAGGTAAAAATAGGCTTATGTTTTTGTGTTCTGATATAGATAGATTAAGTGTGAAAAATGTGTATTTATTTTGGTTTTATTATTTTAGCTATTCCGGCATGCAGATATGGTATCCAGAGATTGTCAATCGTTCTGCTGCCAACACCGGTGCATCGTCATTGACTGTGTGTGATATTTTAGATACATCATTTGCAGCTCAATCAGAGAACTTAACTTCAACAAATAACACAGTGAGTTTTATTTGAAATAGCAAAACACAACTTTCTATGTTTTTTTTTGGTTAACTTTTTTTGTTGTTGTTTGTACTTTATTATGTCTTTTCGCATTAACATAACTTTATTCAATTAAAAAAAAAAGATCAAATCGAAATTACAAATACTTATCTAAGACTTATTTAAGCTTGAATTTGGAAAATTAAAAGTTATAATTGTTTTGCGTTTATGGTTGAGTTTTTGTTTTAAATAAGTCTAAGCGATCGTTTAATTTTTATAGTTTTTTTATTTGCTTTACAGTTTTAATAGTGTGAATGCTCATAATAGTATTTAAAAAGCCATTAAAAAAATATAAAAGCAATCATTTAAAAATTCAAGATTGATTATAACACTATCAATGTTCTGCAACTTCAGGGTCATAATCAATGGTGGGCTTTCGGGGTTCAAACTCCCCCCAGAGGATCGCAATTTTAATAAAAATTTATGCATTCAAATAATTTTTCATTGAATAACTAAAAAAACTTAACAAATCATGTACTGAAGTTGCGTTTAAGTGTAAAAGTCTATGTTGTGAGTTGAATCGTGTAAACTGCAATATTGAAAACATATAGTGGTGGTCACGAATTTAGCACACTTAAAAAAGTAAAGTGAATACTTATATTTTCCTTTTATTTGTTGTAAATTTTTAATTAATTTATTTTTTAGTGTATATATTATGTCTTCTATATTTCTTATATTCATTTTTTTATTTCAAAACTTTTTCTTATAGGACTTAAAATCAAATAAAAATGAAAAATAAGCATTTCGACTTGGTCATGAATTTAGCACACGAGCGAAAAAATGTCTAGGATGAAAAATATAATCAAAATTGATTGTATAAAACTCAATATTTCGTAGGAAATCCCTTATTCTTAATCACTACATTTCATATCCTTGGTAATCTTTTGACCAAAGCCACACAACGGTAATTTAAATTTCCCTAAACAAATCTGGCAAATTTTTGGATTTTACTGTTGGTATTTGCTGCTCGACATCCCTCCACAGATTCTCAATAGGGTTTAAGTACGATGATTGCGATGGCCACTTCAAAATATCAATATGTTTGTCTTCCAAACAACTCTTAACTATGTGAGCACTGTGCTTTGGATCATTATCCTGCATAAAACGCCATTAAAGTGGCAAATTATCCTCTTGAAACGGTATCATGGTATTGACAAGTACGTTTTTGTAAGCGTGCTGATCCATTTTTTGGTAAATTTTAACAATCGGACAAACTCCGTGCCAAGAAAACGCCGCCCATACCATAAAATTTCAGCCACCCTGTTTAATCGTCTTGAGCGTGTACTTTGGATTGTGTTGCATGTTTTGAGGACGCCACACATATTGTTTGCTGTCAGATGTGAACCGGCAAAACTTTGATTTATCCCTCCAAAGCACATTTTTCCAAAAATTCGTTGACTTTTTAAATATTCTTTTGCAAACGCAAGACTGCATTTAATATTTTTTTGCGACACATGTGGTGTATGTTGGGCTATAAAGCTACGGAAATTGTTTTCATTCAAGCGTCTTCTTATGCCTTTTGAGGATACATTTATGCCATATTTTGATGAAATTTTATTTTAAATTTTATTTGAGGTCTTAAAAGGATCACTAAGTGAAGCTCTATAAATGAAATGGCCCTCTCTTGCTATTGTTTTACGCGCTCTTGGTCACTATTTTACATTTTGAATGCTCTAATACTGCTCTACATGTTGTAATGCGTTATATATAATAACTTTCACGAACATCTACGAAGCAGAGCAATCTCTGAAACTGTGCTCCCACCATTTTTCATTTGCTGAATCAAATGCCGCTGAGCCTCTGAACGTCAGTAGCCTTTAGCCATATCTTTCTGCAATTTTTTTTTAGAACTCAAATAGAAACTTAATAAATTTAGTATATCTTACTAGTAAAGTTTAATTAACGAAAATAAAATACGATATGGAGCAGTAATTCTAACCTGTGCTAAATTCGTGTCCAGCATTTAAACCACATTGATTCATACAACTTGAAATATGTCAGAAAATTTAAGAATAACTAAGAAACCAACTAACGGTACATAGAGCTAACTTCATAAACAATACTCAACAAAAAATATTTGATTACAATTCTCAAGCTAAGATGTAAAAAATTTTAAATTAGAGTTACTAACACAGTGTGTGCTAAATTCGTAACCACCACTGTATATCTCTCTACTTTTCACGCTATTTGAGCGTGTTTTTGCTCAGAGAGCCCTAAAATATATATATTCTTTAACATGATACAATTATTTGACAAGGTAGCCGCGTAGACTGGCTTTTTTCTCACGAACGGCGATGGCTAGTTGTCAAAATTAGCTGTTTATGCAATTAATCAAAGAAAAGTGAAAAATAAGCGACGAATTAAGCATAGCTAGTCAACCGCAACAAACTAAAAACATTTCAATCAACTTCGCGAATAAATTTAATGAATCAAAGATAAGTCTAAAATAAGCACATAGCTAGTCAATAGCAGCAAACTACAACATTCTTTAGCTGTTTTTGACAACTACCAATCGCCAAAAAACTGTCACGGCTACCTTGTCAAGTAATTGTATCATGATTCTTTAATTTTCACGCTATTCCAGCGTGTTTTTGCTCAGAGAATTCTAAAATATGTATATTTTCTACTTTTCACGCTATTTCAACGTGTTTTCGCTCAGAGAGTCTTAAAATATGTATATTTTTAATATTTTTCACACTATTTCAGCGTGTTCTCGCTCAGATACTCCTAAAAATGCTCCAGCAGCAGTATTTTACGCTTGCCCTTAAATAAACACCTCTTCTTTAACGTCATATGATTTCAAAGAGTTTATTCGAACAAGTGTCCAATTATATACAACTTAAACAGTAGATTGGTCACAGCTTAATTACTCAAGCCTACTGAAGTAGGAAAGAGTAGCGCCTTCTGCTGAGTTATTGACTCTATACAGAGATGTTGTTGTTGCCATGTTCAAAACTTACTTGAGAGACTTCACACACTTCTAGCTTTTTTTATAAGCGCAGATAAGATCATGGTGTAAAAAACCAGGTGTTAGTGAGTTTTTGATAACACCATGAATTTCTTTGCTTCTGTAAAAAAATTGTGAGTGAAAGAGCGGAACTGTTGATAATTGTCAAATTGTGTTATTTGTTTGAGTTGCTGATGATGTGCTTAAGTTTTTATTGTGCGAATAAAGTATAAATAAATATTAAATGCAATTAATTGTGCCGTGTTGTGTTGACAAAAAGTTATTGCAGTTGTCTTTGCCGATTTGCCAAGTTCGTCATTGAATGCTTTGGCCATTTTATCACAAACGTGCGTTGGACGGTGTCACCGACATGAAGCTTTGGTTAGCATGCAAATTGTCTTGCATTCACATCGGTTTTTTTTTCATAACGCACAGCATCTCATATATTTTTTATTATTTTCCATATCTCTTTATTCTCACATTAATCTCAGTAAAAGTCTTATAAACTTGCAGAAAGACACGAATTTAACAAAATTTGTTTTCATTGCAATTCACGATCAGCTGTTTTTGACAAGAGCGGGGAAACATAATATTATCATTTTGAGAGAGAAGTGTTAAACTCACTAACACCTTTATTTCTTACACCATGGACAATATTGGAAGAAATAATTTTAGAAGAGAGTTTTTACAAGAGAGCGAAAGAAATAATTGTAGGTGAGAGGATTCAATAACGACAATAAATGTAGGCAATCAGTTGCCAGTAATTATTGTAGTTAATTGTCGTGAATTTTTAGAGTTAGAGTGTAGATAAAAAAAAAACAAACACAAAAAATATTTTTGATGTCACTTATAACTTCATAGCTCAAAGTTATTGCTAAAAGTTATAACAATAGAGACAAAACAAAAAAATGCAAATTTTCCTTAAACAACTACGGTTACTAATATTTGCTGTGTTTTTTCTATATTCAGTGAAGGTAAATTTTTCTCTGAAATAGTTTTAGCAATATATCTTTCTTTGTAAAGATAGTCAAAATTTTGATTGAGCTCCAGACCTACATCAATCTGTCAAAGGGTTGCATTTTTTTACTTGTCTGTTGTTTAGTAGCAAATTATTTCTAAAAAAGTACTTATTTGAATACAAAAGCAGTTTTTTGAAGAGAACAAAGGAAGAGTAGACAGAAAAGTAGGCAAAAAAGTAGGCAGAAGAGTAACAAATGCCAGCATCAGTACTTCAATCAAAAAATCATGTGTTAGCATAAATAAATCAAAAATTTTAGAGTGAGTAAAAGAGAGTAAAAAATCACGATATACTTCAATCATTTGCCAGACGTGTGAGCACCTCTATAGAAAACGTCCTTAATACTAACCCGTCTATAAAATAGGAATGTCAAATCTGTGTAATGCTCGATATATTGATATTGGAAATATAATATCGATGTCGCCACAAAAAACCCAAATACTCAGTATATCGATACTGATATCGATATTTTTGCAGCTCTACAGTGTAGTCCGTGCCGACGAGTATTTTGCAACCTCCTGTAATATGGTCTATTGTTTTTCTGTCATGGCATTTTCTACACATGTCGGATTCTATGTTTTCTTATATTATACATGGTATTAGGATAGAGGTAGCTGCAGCGCTGACTGTGCTCTCTTTCCATACTGCCATGTCTGTCAAATTCAGCTGTTTGGCGAATGGAAACAAAAGAAAAGAAATAAAAATTTTTGCTTCGTTTTGACATTTCCGGCAGTATGCTCTCATCTGATGCATCTACCTGTATTCTTCTACCATGATATTATATATATTTTTTTAATTTTTTTTTTATTAATATTATTATTATTAATATTATATATTATTATCTATGTTTTTTATTATTAATATTATTATTTTTTCTTGTTAGTGTTATTTATTATTAGTACAATGCATTTAAAAACTCTGTTGGATAATTGGTTGCTTCGTACGGATTACTCAGCTCAAGAATTTTTAAAAAATTTTTACTACTGAAACCTCTGGTGTTAAAGATGGATCAAAATAAAAAGCCATAAAACACTCACCGACCTAAAAACTGCTATATGCACATTATTATGTTTATCGTAAAAGCAGTATAGGAGTAGTATATAGAAATGATAAGTATCCCAGCAGCGGATTTGCCAGTGGCTACCATAGAACTAATACAGAATAAATTACCAGGTAAGGAAGCATTACTTTTTTCAAAAAGTAATGCGTCTGCATATAGCAGAAGTAATTAACCATACCTCATTACCTGTAATGTAGCATACAAGGAAAAGTAATGCAGTGATTTTTATAACTTAATACAAGTAGTATGTTACTCCATAACTTCTAGGTAATGCTGAAGGGAGGCGATCACTTACCTCCTGTCTCATTCAATGTTAAATGTAAGGCCTTTTATGCATAGTAAGGTAATATAGTCGGAAGTAGTGGTCATTACAAGGTAATTGATGCTTCATATATTCGGAATATATTCTATCCGCTACTGGGATAGTACTGCATTCCGTAGCCAAGATGGTTTGTGTTGAACGAGAACTAAACTAGTATGTTGTTTATTTAGTATACTATGACAAAAATGACGAATGCTTTCCTGCAAATCTCTGGTAGGGAGTTCAAATCTTGATAGCGGCGAGATATTTTTGCAATTATAATGTTGCAAAAAGCAACAAAATTCTTAGAAAACCATGTCGCAAAAATCTATCGGTTTTTTAATTTTTTCATGCAAGCAAATCAACAGAACGAGCCGTAAAAAGCTTCGCTTCAAAAGTATCACTTAAAATTGACTACAAATGTGTTAACTTTTGTTGTGGTTTATTTCAAGAATTTAAGCTTTTGATTTGGCCTGGTAATTGATATCATGTTTCGTAAAAAACTAACTTTTAATTACGTTATTATTTTCCATTAGTGTTAATATTTCATTCGAGGAAAACATTTTTTTATTATATATTTTTTTTTTAAATATACATTATTACTTTGGCAAAATCTGTTGATAGTTTTATTTTGAACAAGAAACTCGCCAACTTAATAAATAACACGTTTCGTTAATTATAAATCATTTTTCAGTTCAAATATTTAAAATGAATTTTCTGTTTTTATTTTTAGATCTGCGACGACAGTATTTCCACGAAAACATATATCGACAATATGATTGTTGGTGTAGCTTTTTTGTTTGGCTTTACAATACAGGGTGCGCTTCTTAATCCATTGGGGCGCAAAAATGTAATGTTGGGTGCGCTGGCTATATCGACGTTGAGTGGTGTCTTGCTACACTTTGTTGCCAATTCTGTAGTGGTGCTCATATTGTTCTGCCTGTATATCCTTATGCCAGGACTGGCGATTTCAACTATGTGCGAGGCAGTGGTGGACTTGATGCCTACGCATTTGCGGTAATTAAAATGGTTCAATAAAACTTTTAAATTGGTTCTCTTTAAGCTACATTCGATTGTTCTTAACAGTGGTAAAGCTGTTAGTATTTGTTTGACTGTTGGTCGTCTGGGCGTGATTTTGGGTGCTTATATGATTGGGGTCATGTTGGAGCCACTGTGCAATACCACATTTGCTATATTCACAGCAACAATGCTAGGTTCATATGCCAATTAGTTCGTTAATTACAATATTAACAAACCACACAATTCTACATATATTTACAGTTTGTGCATTTTTGGTGCACTTATTGCCGATTTGATGTTTGCCAGCACTTTCAGTTGAAGTACGAAAATATATTAATACGAAATAATATATGTATAATGGTTGCTTTCTTGACAACGAGATGGTTGATGGATTTATTTCCAAACTATTCAATACATTCAATTAGTATACAATTAGTATTAACATTTAACAATTAAAAACATTTAATAATTTGTGATCAAATTGTGATCGAGTTGAACTTGTTGCATGTCCTTTGTTTTTTTCTTGTTGACATATCCAAAATTTAGTTGGTTGCCTAGGTCAACGTTTAAATGGTTTCCTCTGCTGGCAGATATTCAGCTGTATGAGTCTTTTATAGCACATATTAAAGGATTAAAGTATTAAAAAACCAATTATCGGCACTTTACTGATAGCTATATTGAGAATAATTACCATATCTGTGCTGTCCATGAGCCGGTTGTGCAGCATTTGAGCTAAGGATGCACGCTTGCCGAATCTAGGAGACAAAATTAAGGTATCAATTACAATTTTAAAGACTCCATCACTACTTATTTTTACCTCACTCGAGCTCTATCACCGTAGTATGAGTCCAGTTCCTGCAGATATTTTAAGGCATCTGCCATTGAGCTTATATCATTGTTGCGTGGTGCACGGGACATAGAGCCACTTCCGTTGTGCACCACAAGAACAATGATAACACATAGAATAAATCCAATACGCAGATTTGAATGCATGATGATTGCGGCTTAAAAAATGTAGAAAAAAATATTAATAAAATTATGCAGAAAGCGTGATCTGGATGATGGACTGAATAAACTTCAATGAAATGTTGCATGTTATGTTAATGTTATACTATAATATAGGATTATATTTCAACTATGTATAAATTTTATACCTGTAAAAAATTGTGTGACACACAAAAAATAAATTTAAGCTTAACAACCTGAAGAAGAATAATTACACGTTGTAACAGTAAAAAAAAACTTGGCATTAAACATAGTGGAGGTTATAGACCTGGTGAAAAATAAGTTAACTGCATACTTGGTTTTTTGAGTAAACCGTCAAACTTTGATATATGTAGTTATATTAGGCTGGGTCGATATTTATTTATTTACTAGCAAATACCCGCTGCTTCGCCTGCGATAAAAATATTAAATACCATGTAAAAATTTTAAATCTTAAAATGAAAGTATTTAGTTGTATTAAAACAAATTCAAAATATAAAAATTATTGTGTTCGTTTTTTTTAATTATGAAAAAATGGTATATATTATTAAGAAATTACTTTTTTTAATTTGAAAAACTTATTTTAACGGTAATTGTTATGATGACATAAATTTACCTGGCTTTATTTTTTTTTTACTTTTGAAAAAGTCCTGCATAACAGCATTATAAAAAAATTTGGGTGAAAAATTTTTAAAATTTTTAATCAAAAATGTTATTTTTTACATATATTCTGAAAATAAATATATTCTTCTTAAATTGTTGTAGTTAATCGGCCTTCTTCAGTTATTAATTGTTGTTATTGGGCTTCAGCCAAGCAACAATTCTTCTTAAATTAAAAAAAAACCGATATAATGACATCAAAGTTTTGGCGATATCTCAAAAACTATAAACTTTCTCAATACATAACAATGCATTTTTGTATGGACAGTCGTTGATTAATAAAATTTACGGTAATTTTCTTTTCTTTTCGGAAATATTTTGTACGGATATTAGGTATGTTTTAAAAAACCTGTTATTATGATATTAAAATTCTTGCGATATCTCAAAAGTATAGATTTTCTCAGAATAACTCTCAAAAAAAAAAAAAAAACGATTGAAATTTACAAATTGATTTTCATTCAATTTTCTTTGTTTGAAAGTTCAATTAAGTAAATTGGGAAAATGAGAAAAGGTTTACCGTTACCTCACCAATGCAATGTTTTATATTGTCTTCAAAAAACCTCTAAAATATCCAACTTGCACTTAACAATAGGCCAAGAGTTGCTTTTGTTGTACATATTTTTTTTAAATTTTAATTTTTTTTTTAATTTTCATTTTCCTTATTCTTTCATATAACATAATTTACCTGCAAAAATTGTTCTATTTTGACACAAACAGTTTCTATCATTAAAAATGATTTTTTGATGAAAACTAATTTGCTTAAAATGTTGTTATATTTTTTGCAATGTGTTACAGCTTAAAAACTAATTCATGTGAAAAACATTTTCAAATATAGCTTCAAAAATAATTCTGTGAAAAATATTTCAAATATTTCAAACTATTCCAAAGTTATATATACACAAATCTATGTTTTTCCTTATCCTTAGGGAATAGAATTTATCTATTTCCTTATCTATATATTCATAGTTAACGTTATAGTTATAGTAGAATTTGTCCTGACCCAATTCAATGAATTTTTCATGATCGTTTTGTGAATTTGTAAAAGTGTAAATTGACCTCCGAACAAAACACATGCTAGACGTTTCCGTTTGAAACATCAATTCATGACGATCAGAATTTTCTGATATATACAGCATTCTTATTGATGTATAGTATTGCCGCAGACCACCTTATTGCTATATACGAATTTTCATGCTGTTCGGAAAAAAAAAATTATATATTCGCCATTTTTAGTACAGTTGCCGAAAGTAGCCGTATGAACTAAATTAACAAATTTTACTCTAATAACACCAAAACCGTTCGAAGTATAACATTTTTGATTAATTCTGGGCGGTAATTTGGGTGTGGCAAGATTTTTTTACTGAACCATCTCATACTCGAACCATCAGAATGCCAGAATCTCAGCTTAATTGAGCTTAAACCTAGTGCGCTTTGCTTTACTCCAAGCTTATCCCCCAAAAAGTGGACTTAGTTAAAGAGGGTCATGCCTATTTTTAGTAAAGTTAGCGAAAGTAGCCATACAACGTAGATTACCAAATTCTAGTCTCATACGACCAAAATCGTCGGAGTAGACGTGGCAAATCTAACATAGCATATTAAGATAAAGTTGGAATAAAAAATCGTTTGATACCTATATCGTGTTAATCTGTTCAGTGGTTCTTGCGTGATTGTCAAACATCCGTGCAGTGTCACAACGCTTTTATATATTCGTATAGAATGAGCCTGTTCGCACACGCCTTACGTTAGGCGGAGCATGTGATTAATTTTGACGTATACAGGTAAGGTGGGAAGTGGGAAGGTGACAAGTTACGTAAGGCAGCATTTTCAAAAATTTTAAAAATGTTGCGATTCATTTTGACGTCTGTTACTTTGAAATTTTATTGTTTGTCATTTTCCTCTTGGTTCTCTTATGTTTTAGCGCAAATAAATTTTGGTTTTGCATTGGTTGAGTTTTCACTTTTACTTATTTCTAATTTTTTGCGTTGCTGTTTAATTCAAGACTTACAAAGTAATGAATTTTCCGAAATTTAACAGCACATTTTATTGAGTGTTCTCGGAATTCAAAATAAGGTGGTCTTAAAAAAGTCGGTAGTAAGAACACCTGACAGATGCATAGTGTCAAAATAACGCCATTACTCAGCCTTTTTTAAGGCAAGTGAGAACAGGGTCACAGACTAACACAATTTCAAGTGGGGAAAAGCTGGCTGGCAAGGCTGCAAAACATAATTAATGCTGATAACTAAATTCTGGCAACTCCCCTCAAGACATTAACAAAGAAAATTAATTAACACTGTATGAAAGCAAGAATCTCCCTGAAAGTAAGACTGGATTCACTGATCACCTTCAGCATGTTTGGACATTTTTTTTTTCATATGAAGTTTTCACTCAGAGAGAAATATTTCTGCACGCTCTTAACTTGATTAACATTATTTTAAATCACACAAAAACATGCTGAAGGTTATCAGTGAATTGAGCTTAACTACACAACATGGCTGTCGTGTTATATTGAGAGAAGCTCTCTCTACAAAGAGAGGAAAGCTTTGTTTGCTGTTATAATGTGCTGCTGGTTGAATGTAGGCATCAAATAAAATGCGTGATCTTGCAATAATTAAAGAATACATTTTTCGAAAACCTTGTTAAGCTATAACAATCTATATTATCATAGGAATCGAATAAAAAAAGAATTATCAAAATCGGTTCAGCGGTTACCGAGCTTATTCTGGATCAAATTCGTGAGTCTCCTTTTATATAATAGTATAGATATAGATAGATATAGATTATTTCGTCTATGGACACTCATCCTTACAGACTAAGCAACTTAAATATATAATAAGTACAATATTAATTAGGAAGCCTTAGGCATAGAAAAATTGAGCAAGCTATTTATTATACATTCTATTTGAAGCAATAAGTGCCGCCCTATTCATTGGCTCAGTAATGGCATAGTTTGTTCTGTGACAGTTAATATAATAAAAATAATCAGAATTACATGAATTAAATTGTGAGCTTTAGATCAAGTAAGTTTTTAAGAAGGCAACAACAACAACAACAACTCTGTATAGAGTCAATAACTTAGCTGACTAGACAGTCTGTTTCGGAAATCGCTACGTTTTCCTCTTCAGTAGTCTTTGAGTGATTAAGCTGTGATCAATTCACTGTTTAAACTAGTATATGAGTAAGTAGATTTTGGAATTCATTCTATTGAATTGTATGGCTGCTAATCATATTACATTTCAAAGCAGTAGGCTATTTATAGATCACCGCCATCAACTCTATCAAGGGTTGCCATCTGTTCTAGTTGCTTCTTTATTTATTTCAATATTCACTGGTATTCGATAGTTTGTCGAAATGCACCATAGAAATGAAACGAGTTTTTTGCTTCGCCAGAAGCTAGAGTTATAACTGAAGGGTGGCTATTTTCACAACCAAATGTTCAATTACTCATGACTTTGACCGAAATCGATCAATTATTAGATTATTTAATCAATTTGACATTAATTAAACTTATTTGGCCATATTTAGCTCCGCCATAGTTAGTTAATTAGTTTTTATGATCTATGAAATTATTACATGAAATTATTATATGAAAAACTTACTTGATCTAAAGCTCACAATTTAATTCATGCAATAATTTCATAGATCATAAAATCTAATTAAATAATCAGAATTATGTAAAGATTTTTGTGGGATGTTAAACGATACTAGTTCAAGTAACTTTTCACAAATAACGTTGCCATTAATCAAATCACAAATTATCATAATGCTGTGTAATGTCCTTCTAGCTTCAAGCGAAGACAGACCAATAAGCAGGTGACGCGCTCTTAAGGACGGAAGAAGTTCAGAAAAACTAATTGAGCGCAAAGCAAACTTCAAAAATCTTTTTGGACTCGCTCCAATCTGTTTATATGCACAGAATAGAATGAGCACCAAACAAATAAAGCATATTCAAGGCTAGACCTAACAAGAGCCGAATATAGAGTTTTAAATGTGTACGGATCAGAGAGCCCTGCACTATTGCGCTTAACAAACGCTAGGAGAGAATAGGCCTTGGGGATGATATGATTTAAAAGAGAACTAAAACTGAGCCCGGAATCAAAGATAACGCCTAAGTCACGAATTTCAGATAATCTTACAAGCACAGTGTTATCAAAAGAGTAACTAAATAAAACTGGAAAATTAATCGTGTAAAAAGAAACAACAAAGCATTTACTAAAACTCAGTGATAATTGATTTAGTTTGAACCAAGAAAACACATTAGCGAGATCTGACTGAAGACGAATAGCATCTAACTGATTTTTAGCTGTATGGAATACTTTCAGATCGTCAGCGTAAAGTAAAAATTTGGCAGTACTGATGCATTTAGAAACATTATTTATAAAAATAACAAAATGTAAGGGGCCAAGTATACTTCCTTGAGATACCCCTGAAGTTGCTAAAATTGAAAAAAATAGACATTGTCAATAACAACACGTAAAACTCTATTAGAAAGGTGTGACCTCAACGAAGACAGAAAAGTTGAATGGAAATCAACCTTGGCGAGCTTGAGTAATAAAATCTCTTGAGATAGTTTGTCAAAAGCCTTCAAAATGTCAGAGTAAATGACATCAAGTTGTAGAAGTTCTTCAAAAGTAGAGATGCAGTAATTTTTAAAAATATTAAGATTCGTTGTAGTAGATCTCAAAGAGGCAAAACCGTGCTGGTTTGGACAAATTGTGTTTGGACAAAGATTTTTGATGCAAAGTACATTTTATCTTTAACGATTTTTTCAAAAAGCTTTGAAATATTGGTCAACTTAGAAATTGGTCTATAATTGAAAACCGGTGTTATGAGCGAAACATTTCATTTGTCAATAAAAACACCAGCACTAAGAGATTTATTAAAAATTATAAAAAGAGAAAAAGATGGAGACTGAGCACATTTTATAAGTAAACAAGAACTTAGACCATCAATATCACATTTAACTGAGTTTTCTAAATGAGCAATTGCAGTTTCAACGTCAGAAAGCATAACCGACAAATTACCAAATTAAGGCAGGAGTAAACATTATCATTCTTAAAAGTTAACAAAAGTTAACCGGAGAGTGATTTTCGACAAAATTTGATTTAAAAATGCAATTTGCAAACAACTAAAAAACGTAGAAGAAGGAATATTTGATGAACCCTTTTTGGATTAAATAAAGCTCCAAAAAGATATGGCATCAGTTTTAATGCGATTTTCAGTATTTTATATATGCTGTTATATTAAGAAATTTATTCAAAAAGTCAAATTCACGCTCGTAGTGTATATGTTTTGCTTTGTACTCGAGGTTTCCAGTAGTTATAAACGCCTTGAAGAATTTATTACGTAAATTCTTCAATTTTTTAAGTCCTTAGTGTACCAAGGAAGCTTATGGATTTTTTTCTTTAAAGGAATTATTTTCATTCTTTTCTTAAAACACCTCATTATCTCTACGAAAAACTGCAATTTAGCTTAACTAGGAGATGTAACTTACTTATTATCCCCAGACATAGCTCTCTTATCATGTAAGACTGTGGAATGCATTGCCTCGTAGAATAAGAGAAATCTCGAGGAAGGAAACTATTAGGCAATCAATTTTTTCTCACTTTTCTACTTCTTAATCTTACTTTATTTCTATTCTCTCAAATTTATTATTTCTTACTTAGTATTTTTAAGCTAATCAAATGGATTCCTTCTACCATTTTTTTCATGTTTTATTATTGATGTTCACTATTTATGTTTTACTAAGCTTAAGAAAAAATAATTTGTTGTTATCTCTAATTAATTCAATATTGTGAGAATTTATTTTTCATTGTACTGTAAAAGAACTTAGTTTCTTATTTGTACTCAATTATTTTCTATAAATAAATAAAATAAATAAATGAATGTTAGCAGTACATATATTTGATAAATTACTTAGAAAAATATCAAAACATTCCGAATCATCCAGGCTATCAAAAAGCGAATTCCAATTAATGCAAACAATGAGCCGATTAATAGTTTCAAAATTACAATTATTAAAATCAAAATGATGTTTCACATAACTAGTAATGGTCAGAAAATAATAAAATTCAATATTAAAACTAAGCGTAGAGTGATGAATACTTGATTCGGATATAGGAAATGGGCATTCATATACTTCATAGTTAAGAGACTTAGATATAAAAATTTTATCGAGTAACTTAGAGAGTTTATTAAGGGTGTGTACGAATTGATCTAAATTGGTACCTAAATCTAAATTATTGGAAGTTTGTCGATAATGCAGCGTTTGTCGATCAATTTAGAACATTTACGAGCTACCTAAATGAATCTAAATTGCAAAGTTGCCATATTTTGTTTGCTGCTTCTTTTAATGCATTTTTGATCGGTCGTTAGTATAAAGTATAATATTTATGGCAATAAAATTAAAAAAATCAAAATTAGGCAACATTTCGCTTCAATATTTTTTTGACAGCTGGAAAATATATTTTCCTTGAACCAGAAAACTTGTAAATTTAAGCAAACAAATCGAATAAAAGTATTTATTAAACTGAATTGAATAAAGTATGGAAGTTGGCAGGAAGCGCCGGTATAGTGAAAGGTGTAAGTTCATGTCCGTACTCTTGGAGAATGAAGCGCCTGCATTCGCGGCAATTTCGGCCTGCAGCGGCTTACAACAGATGATGAATGCTTTATTTTTTCTTTTCTTCTAGGGTCCGAGCTTCAAACGGAATTGTTTATTGATGCCAGAATAGAGCTGGACGCAAAAGTAACCTTGCGATGTTTTTTGGCTGTAATTTAAAAAAAAAAAATTAAATAAATAAATAGTCACCAATATTCCGCGTTCTGGAGCAGTGTAGCGTAACATTGTTTATTAATGTGTATTTCGCATGTGTTTACTACACAAATGTCAAAACAGAACCGACATTAGGGGCCAATCGCAAAATTTTCTGATTTTCTGATAGGAGGATTACTTTTGCGCTACCTTTACCAATATTACAAATATTTACCAATGTATTTACCAATAAAATAGTAAACGTGCGTGATGCTTGGGAACGTGCCGTTGAAAAGTGTGGTGTTAGAGAGGACTGGGTCCGCTTGAAAAAGAAATGGTGTAATTAAACTGAAAAATATAAACTCATCAAAGAGCCGCCTACTGGAACAGGTACGGAGGGTTGTGATATTGCAACAACATGGCCGCACTTTGAGAAGATGCACATTTATTGCTCCCAACGTCAAAACATTAACCCACTTTTGGTGATAAACAGCGAAAATACGGAAGACCCAGTTTCCTCTCCACCACCAACACCAACACCAACACACGACGCAGATAACACATCTGAGGCAAGTGCAGACATTCAAGACATTACTTCACCCAGTACATCAAGTTTTCGTACTGTGTCTGCACAGAAGCGAAAATCGGATGAGGCGTTACAGAAGTCACTACTTAAAACTGACAAAGAAGTTCGCAAAGCAGCTAGAGGATTCAGCAAGTTCCTATCTGAACACTTCAATATTTATGCTGAGTCCTCCGACTCTGAATAAACTTTAATGAAGTAAATGTGATGTCTATTAACTTTATGATCTCTTTTTAGTTTTTGACTTTTAAATAAAGAAAAAGTATTTATACATCTTTAACATACAATTCTTTTGTACTTGTGTATGTAACTGAACTCATCCTAAACGGCTGGACGGATTTTGATGAAATTTTTTGTGTAAGTTCCTGTATAATTTATATTCACAATTGGGTCCGGCTCAAATCTTAATTGGATGACTTAGCTCTTGAACTATAAACGATAGAGCATTAAAGCTCAGTACAAAAACACAATTTATTAACACCATTTTACTGAAAGAAATTCTCTATATATATATATATATATATATATATAAAAATGGATCGTGATTTGTTCGGATGCTTAATTCTTGAGAACGACTAGACCAAATTGGATACTTCTGCAGATTTTTTCGTAATTGCTACGCAAAGGTTTAGAAAAAATAAAATGTTGCTACACCCCTTTTTACCACCCACAAATCAATAAAAATAAATTCATATGATAACTGTCAGTATTCCACCTCAACTGCAAAATGCAGTTTCACTGAAAACATTTTATGGTAAAATGACAAGGAAACATGGCAGAAACGCGCCGGGTTTCAGCTAGTTTATATTAAAAAGTAATCGACTAACAATTAATTTCATTCTAAACAGTAAAATTTTAAATGAAATAATCTATGGTTTTTTTTTAATTTTAGTGATATTTAATAGATTCAAACTTTTATGCATTTTCATTTACATAGGGATTGAGTTTGCGATTCCATCACGCAATGCGCTGGCGTTAGAACTTTTATCTTCAAATTCAAATTCATATTCATCAATTGATCCATTTGTTTCATAAGGCTCCAATGTGAAACCGTCATTAAGACAAATGTTACGCATTATGCATGCTTCCGAAATTGTTTCCACACAGCGAGTAATTTTTAACCCTAAAATTTTATTGAACATGGAACGCCAGCGTGTTTTCAACATTCCAAATGCTGATTCGACACTACGGTCCTTGCTGTGAAGTTGGTTGAATTTTTTTTGGCGGTCGGTGAGGTATGTTACTCTTTTATGTATATGGCGTTAATATAGTTATCGGATTACTTCGACATCTATAGCCGCTATCTCCCAAAAGGTAGTAACCTAAAGGCGGAAAGTTTGGTGTTTTAAATAGCTGGCTATTTTTCAAAACGGGTTCATCATGAACAGATCCAGGATACCCACAACAAACGCTTATAAACTCCATGTTGCTAGAACACACGGCTTGCAGTTGAATTGATGTGTATGCCTTGCGATTCATGTACTGGTCTCTCACTCGCGTAGGTACTGTAATGTGCACATGGGAACCATCTATTGCCCCTATGGCACCATCGAATATTCTGGTTCCAGCTCGACGACTAAATTTACCACTGATATCAGTGTACTGATCTAAACATGGATGTTTTATAACAATTGGCATCAGATTTAGAAATCCTTTAAGACATGTGTGCACAAAGTCCCGCACAGTGCATCTAGAAATGCTGAAAGATGCTCCAGTGACTCGATAGCTTGCGCCGCAACCAAGCCAATAAAGAAATACGGTTGCATAAAAGTAGTGCTTCCAACCTCTTTGTGTATTGAGAAATCCTTCGGCATAATGAATTACTTTCTCTAAAGCAACAATGGTCAAACGCAAATGCTTTTTTGCAACAAAATTATCTTTTTTTAAAACGCCTCGAAATATGTTGGAGGAATGAATAACCACCAACAAAATAAAGGCCTCGCAAATAAGAAAAATTTTTTTTTAATTGGGATACAAACAAAAAACTTGGCCAAATTTCAGCTTGCGGCCTACATGTTGTCTTTGTCGTCTTAGCAATTCTCTCCGCTTTCGGTATAAAATAATCAGTTTAATTTTTAATCCGACCGCAGTAACAACATTTTCACTTATATTATTCATTTTAACAGACAAATAAATAGTCCACACAAACGCAATGGCTGCTGCTAATTAGTTATCAAAAGTCAATTCGCACAGTTTAATCAGTTTTTTGTCTAAATTTTGCAGTGCTGGAAACTTCCAATGAAAAGATTTAGATTTAGGTACCAATTTAGATCCATTCGCACACACCTTAAATCCAAAAGTTGGGGGCAATCGACTTTACATGCAATAACAATAGAGTTCAGCTACTACAGCTTTTTCACACTTTCTCCGCAATAGATCATTTTAAGAACCAATCCAAATATCATTGAAATATCTCAAAGATATGGGTTGGGCTCAGGGACAACACAAGACATAACAACTAACCATGCGTTTACATAGATCTTATCCTTCATTAGTTTTCAATCTACTTTTGAGTTGACCTTTCGACAAGTTAACATCAAACACGTTACAGTTGTTAACAAAGGTACTCATGCGATTTAATGGAGCAGTTAACATATAATTTGTTCTACTAAATGGTAAATAAATCAAGTTGTTAGAGTTTCTACTGCTTCTACGGTTAGTGTTAAAATTTATAAGAGAAAGAAGCTCTGGAGAGTCGAATACACACCAGTCATGAGTTGGTGTAAGTAGACGATATCAGCAGATTTTCTTCTCTCACGTAAAGATTGCATCTTTAATAATTTCAAACGATCCTCACATGGAGGAAGGTTAAATGTGTCAGTTCCACTCAAGCCTCTTAGAGCAAACCGAACAAAACGTTTTTGAATTCTTTCTATACGATCAACATGCACATTGTAATGTGGGGACCATACTTGACTTGCGTACTCCAAGTGAGTACGCACAATTGAATAATACAAAGTTATAGTTGTTATTAAGCTATCAATTTCTTTGGCCCACCGTTTTATAAAACCAAGCGTAGAAGACGCTTTTTTACAAATTCTATCAATATGCATGTTAAACGACAATTTAGAATCTATGCATACCAAGGTCTTTGACGGTAGTTACACGACTTAAAGCAGTATCTTTAATTTTGTAATCAAAAATAAAATTGTTCCTTTTACGCGAAAAGGTCATAGTTTGACATTTATCTGGATTTAAAAACATGTTATTTTTAGAACACCAAACCTCAAAGGAGTTCAAGTCTGACTGGAGCAGGTCTGAAATGTCATTAGAATCAATTGTTCTGTATATTTTCATATCATCTGCATAAATAAGCAAATGAGTGTGTTTGATGACGTGGGTAACATTATTAATTGCCAAAATAAACAGAAGTGTACCCAGGTGGCCCTCTTGAGGAACACCCGATTCTGCAACAAATTCAGAAGACAACACGCCTCGGAACCGTATTTGATAAGATCGCTCCATCAAATACGATTTGATCCAGTTTACAAAATATTGGGGAAACCCCATTAATTAAAGTTTAAATAAAATTAGATTATATGGTAATTTATCAAAAGCTTTGCTAAACTCAGTGTAAATACAATCGACCTGGCTACCAGAATCAATAGATTTTAAGCAGAATGTAGTGAAATCAAGGAGATTAGACACAGTGGATCTGCCAGTAACAAAACCATGCTGACGAGTTGTCATGACTTGCCCACAGTGAATTTTCACTCGATCGTACACTATTCGCTCAAAAAGTTTAGGAATCGAAGACAATTTAGTGATAGGCCTATAATTAGTGACGTCATTTTTGCAACCTTTTTTGTATATAGGACTCATATAAGATTTTTTCCAAAAAAGAGGAAAATTACTTTCATTAATTGATTTATTAAAAAGTAACGAAAGTGGCTGACATAAAATGGAGCCGCATTGTTTTAACACTGCGGCAGGAATTCCATCTGGTCCAGCGTTAAAATCCTCATCGATTGATTCAATATACTTAAAAATATCCTCTGAGGTAAAAGATACTCTGGATGCGTTGTTCATATAATCAAAATACGCTAAATGAGGATTAAAAGAATCTGAACAAAATGATTCTTTGAAAAGTTTGGCAAATAAGCCACAAATAATGGTGGAATCGTCAGTAAATCCATCCTGAAGTTTGAAAGAAGAAGGAAATCCATCAGTCTTCTTCTTAACATTAATAAATCCCCAAAATTTTCTTGGATTAGACAAAATACTCAGCTTCATACTATCCAAATACTCATTATATAATGCAGCTGAGCAATTCTCAAATTCCAGAAACAAACGTTTGTATGTTTCTAGGTCATTTGAGTCAAAACTACAAACATATTTCTTCCATGCGCTATTCCTATTGTTGCGAAGAGTCTTTAAATCCTTTGTGTACCAAGGGTACGCAGAATTTTTCGCAAATTTGAGACTGTATGGTACAGACTGAGAAAACATAGCAAAGAGTTCCGCATAGAAAAAATTTATTGAACTTTTAAGACTATTATTATTTATGTATTCTGTAATTACATTTAATTTACTATTAAGGTAATGATTCAACCCCAAAAAGTCAGCTTTTTTGAAATTGAATTCATAAACTGTGTCAACAGAGCTTGAATTTACCATATTCTCCCTGTCGGATTTATAACAAATACTCAAAGGTGGATGGTAATTATCAATGGTAGTCAAAGCATGAAGTGCCTTCTGAACAATGACATTGTTACTGTCTGTAGTTAAGACTAGGTCAAGCAGCCTTTCGAGACTATTATAAATACAACTAACTTGTTGTAAGTCAGAACATATATTGTCAACAAATATATGTTCTTGGCGTGTCTTCGAATTAGATGCACAAAAATGTGTTTCATCGTCAGAAGAATGCCATTTTCAGTCAGGCAAATTAAAATCGCCCAACAATAAAATGTCGTCATTAACGTCAAGTAAATTTAAAATAAATTCTATGCAATCCGCAAGGCTTGCATAGACCTCTACACTGCTCTTGGGAGGAACGTAGAGTAAGTTCGGCATATATGGGCCATGTGTGTAATATGGCCCATAGCAATATTTCCTAACTGAGAAAGGCTAGACACGCCACTGTCTACTCAATTCAGACATGAACGAACTGGTCATCGCTCATTGTAATGTGGTGAGTCAGTCGAAACAGATGTGTACAGGACAGCACTTGATAATTTTTTGGCGTTGTCGTTGGAATTTTTTGGTAAGTTTAATTACGCGTTTTTTAATTAATTTTTTGTGTGAATATTCTTGGGTTTGTGCAAATTATACAGTGCTAAATGTTTTGTTTGCTTATGTTAAATCGAATCTGGAAAATAGTTAATAAAGTTTGCGAAAATTAAAAGCATAGTAGAAAAAAACAGTGTTGATAATATGGCCCGTCATAAATGCTGATAATATGGACTAGTGGACCATATTCGACACATGTTTCTAGTTAATATTTCATTTCTATTTTCTTTTTTAGCTACAAGGATATAAATAGCTCCGAACTCTAAGCAAGTCCAAAAGCAACGACAGACATGGCGCAAAGAAGATATGGCGCATGCAATTACGGCCATCAAAGAAAAGCGAATGGGGTACTTACGGGCATCCAAACAGTACAATGTACCTAAAACCACATTACGACGTTTGGTGGCAGAGAAGGGAAGGCCGTTAGAAGAAGTAGTAGCAGCCAAATTAGGCAGAAAACCGATTTTTCCACCACAGCTCAAAGAATCGCTTGTTGACTATGTATTGCTTAGGGAAGCGAAATTGTTTGGTCTAACAAGAAATGATATAAGATCATTAGCATTTCAATTAGCTTTGAAGAACAATATTCCAAACCCGTTTTCAGTAGCAAAGGGAACTGCAGGAAGAGATTGGTTGCGTTTATTTCTAAGACGTCATCCATCTCTGTCCTTCCGTCAGCCGACCGGAACATCTATAGCTCGTGCAAGAGGATTTTCAAAAGAAAACGTCACCGTTTTCTTTGACTTGTTGGAAAAAGAAATGGCTACGTACAACTTTTCTCCAAATAACATTTACAATGTAGACGAAACAGGAATTTCTGTTGTGCCCGCAAAAATGCCACAGGTATTGTCTCTGAGAGGTCGGAAGCAGATAGATGCACTTACTTCAGCAGAAAGGGGATCTTTGATTACTGCTGTTTTGTGTATGAGTGCAGGCGGGTAATTTGCACCACCTATGTTTATTTTCCCTAGGAAGAGGGAAAATCCTCTTATAATGAAAGGTGCACCGCCAAGATCAATTCACGCAAATCATCCTTCCGGATGGATTCAAACGCATTTATTTACTAAATGGTTCGAGCACTTTCTTGCAACAGTTAAACCTTCTGCATCGTCTCCTGTATTGCTCATATTAGACTGCATGCCCGTATATACGAGAAACATACGAGAAACGAGAAACATTGAAATCATTGACTTGGCTAGAAGTAACCATGTTCGCATCCTTTCGATTCCTCCACATTCTAGATAAATCTTTCATGGGACCCTTGAAAAAATATTTGACCGAGGAAATAAGATGTTGGGTCAGAAATAATGGAAAAGCATTAACACATTTTGATATAATTCAACTGTTCGGTCAAGCTTAAATGAAAGCTCAAACTGGTGAAATTGCTGTCAAAGGATTTTCGTCAACTGGAATATGTCCTTTTAATAAGCAAATCTTTTTTTTTTCTCGCAGCGGACGAAGTTGATGCAACAGTTGAGAATGTGCAAAATGTAGATCCTTTACAACTACCAACCGCTTTACCTGAAATGGTGCAATTAGAACAAATTCCCGATGAAACACCTTCCACTGGCATTCGGTCAACTTCTTACATAATGCCTCAAGAAATTTCTCCTATTCCGGTCCGAGTTAAAAAAAATTCAAATCGAGGGCGAATACAAGGAAAGGCATAACTGATATCATCATCACCGCATAAAAAGAATCTAGAGGAATCTATTAAAAAAAACAATGACAAACAATTTAAGAATCAAAACACACGCGGAAAACGAATCGGGGAAAAAACATTTTGAAAAAGAAGGTAGATATGAATTATATTTGTAGTTAGGTTTGAAAAGGTTTTTTTCGAAGATAAAGGTGGAGAAACATGGTTGTAGTGCGTTCTATGCGCAATGTGGGCACATGAACTGTGCAGTGGCAACGAAAAAGAATATTTTATTTGTGAATTTTGTGTATAAGTTGTGTTTAATATGTACCACCCTAGTCCATAATCAACACACGGTGGGCTATATTAGTCGCACATTTTTGAAGTTCCTTTAATTTTTCCATAATATCTTTTTGTTGTGTTTTTTGTAACGTAATTCTTTTATGGAGACTTAATATAAAATGAATTTAAAACAATTAAAAAAAAAATTTATGCTTTCAAATTAAACTGGCTGTTTTATTTCATAAAAAGTTTAGGGTAGGCCATATTTACCGAACTTACTCTATGCAATAATAACAAATACATTAGAATTGCAATGTACAACCTTAACGCATATAAGTTCGATATTAGCAGAGCAGGGAATATCAATAAAGGAACTAACACAGGAGTTCCTTGCAGCTAACAGGACACCACCACCAACTGCAGAATTGTTGTCAGCGTGTCTGTCCTTCCTATATACTTGAAAACTATTGTCAAACAGTTCTAAGTCAGTAATTCCCCCGTTCAACCAAGTTTCAGTTAACGCGATAATATCTTCAGAAAAATTCTGAGTTGACAAACAAATGTCGCGCGTCTTTGAACGAAATCCCCTTACATTTTGATGGTAAAGAGAAATCCTATTTAGTTTTTTTGGGTCTGACTGGCGATATTATTCGTCCTTCTAGACCTGTGTTTGGGCTTAAACTCAGAAACAAAGATATTTTCAGCCCACAGATTAGAGCTCAGAACAGTTGCAAACTCTTCAGCAGCCACTGTGAGAATAAATGATGCGTGGGACGGTATATTGCCAATTTTTTTGCATGAGCAGAAAGCAGTCTCACTTACTAAACGGTTATGTTTGACAAACGTCAATACATTTTCACTTGTTGTGTCGGGCTGAAGGCGTGAAATGAAAACATTTTTTTTTTCGAAAACGCTCTTAAATTTAATGAACTATTGCGCTCATTAGTTATGTCATTTCTAGCCGGGGGAGAAAGAGATGGAGGAGATGGAGGAGATGGAGTAATAACTCTATTATCCATTCCCACTGGCGTAAACACTGGCTTAACCGAGATCTGCTTCATTTCTAAAGTGGCTGGAAGCGTCATGCGCCGCTTATTATTGTTATTTTTTGAATTATTTCTCTTTGTATTTGAAATATTTAGGTCTTTTTTAGATGAAATTATTTGAGTCTCAGAAGAAGAGGCTGGAAGAGTCTAAGACAATGCGGTCGAAATTTTTACCGATGAAGACTTTTCATCATAAATGCTAGTGCTGGGTGAGGAGCTTACTTCATTAAAAAATGTAACAATTTCTTTAAAATTGTTATTTAAAGCGTTAAGACTATCACCGAAAAGCTTAATTTTTGAGAAAAACTCATCTCGTGAAAGAATCCTACACGAAGCACAATACCAGCGAAGACCTGATCGTGGTGAGATTAAATCATCAAGACACGACTTAGAGATCCCAGCACATGAAGTATGGAACAAACGCCCACATGCGCCAGAACAACTGAACATACGGTTCAGAATGTTTTAACTTTTGCAAACCTCGTCTAAAGAACAAGCAGCAAAATTTTCAACGGAAAAAATTCCATAGCGAAAAAATAAAGTTAAAAAAAAATATGTGTGCAAAAATAATGTCCACTAAGTGCTAATGGGTTAATATAATATGTTACACAAAGAGGAACGCAAAAAAAAAAAAGAGAAAGAAAAAAGTATATAAGCAGCAGCTCAACTATCAAACTATGACGATAAATAAAACGATATATGTACCAAGACATGAAAATAATTGACTTCACTTTATTAACACTGAAAATAATTTTCAATCACAATACAGCACACCAGTGGCGTAGCTAGGGTTGTTGGCACCCGGGGCGGAAAATAAATTTTGCACCCTCAAATGACGGTTATCCTTATCCATATCTTAAATCTCTATAAAAAACTAAAAATTTGCAAATATACGGTTTTGTTTAAAATTTTTTATTAGTAATTTAACTTTTTTGTTTTAAAACATCAATTGGGTGTCTGAAAAAATATAAAAAACATTATTTAATGATTAAAAATAATGAATAAAATCAAACTTTAAGAGAAGCAAACTTTTTGATAACTTCATCGAAATCAATGTTCTCAGTCTCTTCGGATTCAATAGATAATATCGAGAGGTCTGTAAGTCTTGACTGCCCCATTGTTGACCGTAAATAATTTTTTATTAATTTAAGTTTTGAAAAGCTTCTTTCGCATGAAGCAACTGAAACGAAAATCGTTAAAAATAATTTTAAAGTAAGTGCTAGATTCGGCAAGGTCTCTTCGAATCCCCATTCATAAATAAAGTTTAAAAAATCTATTGAGGTCCAGTTTTTATGAGTTTCTAAAGCAATGTCTGCAGCTTTAAGGTGCCTTCTTAGCCTTGGTATTTCAATTGCTAACTCTTCTTCATTGACCTCATCATGGACAGCGACCAATCTTTGAATTAAGATCTGTACTTCATTTTCAGAAGTGGATAGCAAGCTTGGTGGAAGAATTGCTTCAAATACATTTTCAATTTCTTGTACCGATTTTGTTCTACTATTAAGTTCCGAATGAAACCTATCCAGGCACTTGAACATCGCCCTCTTATTTTCTTCTTGTTAATGAATTTTGATAAATTTATCAAATTTATAATATTTCGATAATAAATATATGTGGAATATGATGTCTTGCAAAGTTAAAGGAAAAATTAAAAAATTTTGTTTGTTAGAGCCGATTAAACCAACAGTGATTTTTGTTCTTTGAGTCAGTTCTTGACTCCACTGACAGATGTGCTAAAGATCTTAAACGAAATTTCACACAGCTTAGAAGATAAAAGAAATTCTTTGGTGGGTACGTTATCTGAGGCAATTAACACGGAAAGTTATTGGGATATTCGCAGCTACTTTTAATAACGCTTAAATTGCAGCATTGTTTTAATACTGCTTTAAAGACAAAATGCATATTTAATATAAATTTAATATTAAAATGTTCTGAAACTATTTAACATTTGTTTCTTTAGAAGCAAATTAGAACATATAAATTTTAGAACGTGTAGCCAAGAATAGTTTCTGCATTAAAAAAAATTAACATTGGAAGCACTGCTATTTTTTATCGGCCCTATACTTTCTTCTGCTTTCTTCTACTTATGTAACGGTTTCGCTTATGTGTATTGTCCACTGAGGTAAATATGTGCTAAAATCAAAAGAAATTGTGTTCTTATTACACGAATTTGTTTTTGAAATAGAGCATGAAACATTTTCATTTCAGTTAAACACAAATGTTTTTAAAGTTTAATTTAAAACAAAAGTTTTTGTTTTTAAAATAATGTTTTAAAATATAGTTTCATTGTAAAAATTTAAAAATTGTAAAAAAACACATTTATTTAAACGACAAATTTAATGGAAAAACTTTAATATTTAAAATAAATATTTTAAAACATAATCTAAAAATATTGTTATTAAATTTAAAACACATAAATTAAATCGCCATTTTTTCGATGCCATTTTTTAATTTTTTCGAATTTTCGAAGTCAGATTCGTGATCAGCGACCCCTGGGACCCCCCAAATAAGAAATTTTTTGACTTCATTTGATGAAGTTTGCATTTCATTGCGGCCTGAAATATTTTAAATATCAAAATAATTAATTAGTTCGTATCTTGTCTTATGTTAAATATTTGTAGGACTGATCCAAAAATATATTTTCAATCATTCAAATGTAAAATCGGGGTCTTAGTTGTCTGGCAATAATTTTCAATGATTCTACTGTACATAATTTTTTAATTCAATCTCTGATAGCGGCGTATTTTTTGTTATTAGAAGGAAATAAAAAGAAAAAATTATACAAAAAACAGAAATGAGCTTATTAAAGTTAAATTATACAAAAAACAGAAATGAGCTTATTAAAATTAAACACGCTTTATTGCATACTTTACGGACCACTTCCAAAAACCCATTTCAAACATTTAGTTTATATTAAGTTACATAAAAGCATTCAATAACAAAACTATATATCATATGAAAAATTTGTGACATCAATCCAATTATAACTATGTATAAAATAAATAAAAATGTGTGTACAATCTTTATGATGGTTGCACGCACCCTTCACCAAACATTATACCTATGAATATTTTAAATTAGTTTTAATTGATACAAACGCATTGTAAGGAATGCTTTGATGTTTTTTAGCACCTTTTGTCTTTTGTATTTTACAATGTAACAGTACAGCCAATATAATAAGTTCAATCATACTAGGTATTGAAAAAACATATATTAAGCGCTCCTCTGCGACTGACGTGGTAGTATGACAGACACCATAAAATGTTTATATTTTGCAAAAATTATTTATGCTATATCAATAAATGTTGCTTAGCTTCATACGTCTTTTTAATTTTATATATTAGTACATTAAAAAAATAATATACATTCTTAACTTTAAAATATTATAGGTAAAATAAGGAATAAAAAGCGAGTTTCGAAAATATAAGTTGTCAAAATGATGTCTGATGTACTACCATGTCAGTAGAATTGTAAAAATTTAGGCACGTCAGTCGCAGAGGACTAAAAAAAATGTATGTTTATACAAACAAATTAAACAATTTAGTACAGATTTATGTTAAAATTTTTTTTGTTAATTTTGCACCCCTTCTGTCTGTGCACCCGGTGCGGACCACCCCCCCCTGCCCCACCCTTGCTACGCTACTGCAGCACACACGGAGGTTAATAAAAACTGATATAAACAAATTACTATAACAAAAACAACACAAGATAAACGACCGTCACCGGCTATATGACGAGATCAACTCTTTACTGACCGATATATCGAAAACAAATAACATTGAAAGATTAATTCTTCTAATGTGTAGACTTTTTGAGCCAACAATGAAGGGACAGGTTCTTCAAAGGTTATGTATCGAAAAGCAAACCGAACGAAAGACCTTTGAACCCGTTCTATGCGATTGGAATGTATAGTATAAAAAGGGTTCCATATAAAAGAGGCATATTCCAAGATTGATCGCACCATAGAAATAAACAAAGATTTCAACGTGACAAGGTCATTAAAGTTGCAAGAGTTTCGACGCAGGAACGCAAGCAATGAATACGCTTTAGGGATAATTAGTAGTTGAGATGGGAAATAAAATCAAATTTTTTATCAAAAATGACACCTAAATCTTTAATTTCAGTGACACAATTTAGCGGAGTATTTTCCAGAATGTAAGTACTTGAGTGAGAATTTACTTGAGCACATTTACTTCGATTCATGAACAACATATTCCTAGCACACCAATCGTAAACAGAGTCGAGATCAGCCTGAAGCTTAGAAGCATCTACTGAATTATTTACTTTTAGAAAAATTTTTAAATCGTCTGCAAATAACAAGCAGCGGGAATAAACAGTGGAATCAGTTATATCATTTATAAACAAAATAAATAATAACGGACCCAAAATACTTCCCTGAGGAACACCAGAAGTTACTAAGTATGGCCCAAATTTTTCATTTTCAACACTCACAAAGCAGTGTTTGCAAGGAGTGTGGAAGGCCTATAAAAGGAGTGTGGAAGGCCTTGGCACTACTGCAATTGCCCACTGGGAATCAGCTATGTGTTCTTGGGGACTTTAATTTAAGTAAAGTTGTCTGGACTGATGTTCATTGTAATACTGAATTTATTCCTTCTTATGTATGTAGTGATTTTATTAAGAAATAATGTTCACATATAAGACAGAGTCTTTTAAATGCAGTAAGAATAACATAATAACAACAATTTATAAACAACTGATAAATACATATTTATCAGTTATACAGTTTATCAGTTATTATGATAAATACATATTGTTTAAAACAAATACTTAAGGATTTGATTACAATTTTGATTTTAAAAATAATTAATAATTTAATATATTACTATCAACAAGAAGATAAGCAACTGAATAAATTTATTAAGATTAATACAATTGTTTAAGTATTTAATTAAAATTATCAAATTGATCAAAATGTTATTAGTTAAAAATTATTCTTATACTAAAAGATGAAGAAAATAATAGTAGTTATTAAAAAAAGTGTAGTAAAATTTCATGCTTCAAGTTGCGATAATTTTGAATACATTTTATTCTTAAAGGCAGCGAGTTCCAAATTCTGACGGCGTTTACAAAAAAAGTCTGTGGGAGCTTACAAAATTAAATAATGGAATTATCAAGTTCATATTTCTGGTTGATCTACAAAATTGTAGCTTTTCAAAAAGGTATGTAGGTGTCTTTGTGTATACCAATTTATGAAAAAATATGCAGTTCCTCGCATCAAGATAGTTGAAAATATTGCAACCGAGTATTTTGTTGCTCAAGTGACAGATGCTGTCAAATTAACAAAGGCCAAATACATATCTTACGGCGTTATTAAAAGCTTGTTGTAACTTAAGTTTGGACCTATAATCAAGTTTGCTATAGACAATATCAGAATATGAAATGATTGGCACTATAAGCTGGAGTACTAATTTTTTTCTAGTATCAACAGGTACAAATGACGCGGTCCATCTTAGGCTCCGAAGAGCATAGTAGACCTTAGAAACAACAGAATTAATGTGATCCTCACAAGAAAGAGACGAGTTAATAATATATCCTAGATTTTTAACTTTGCCAACAAAGTTTAGCCCAACACCGTTTAAATAAACAGTTGGTATATTGGAAGCAGAATAATTTGCTTTGAAAATAGGCAAAACATATGATTTAAGTGGATTTAGTCTGATCTTATTTGTATCAGCCCATTTCATTTAAATCCTCATTCATCCTAACACATAAATTATCAACAAGGTCAATAGGACTATCTAAATACAGTTGCAGGTCATCAGCATATGCATGCATGGTAACATGACGACATATAATGAAAATTTCGTTTATAAACATTGAAAATAGCAACGGACCAAGTACTGAGTACCTTGCGGCACTCCACAGGATAAATAACAGAAAGCGGACAGACTATTTCCCACCCTAACTCGTTGAGACCTTCCAACCAAGTAACTATTTAACTGACGGACCGCCATGCTAGAGAAACCAAAGTTATCCTCATGTTTTTGACACAGTATTGAGTGGTCAACAGAATCAAATGCCTTGGAGAAATCGAAGAGACAGAGCAAGTTTATGCGCCACAAATCATAAGACACTCTGATGTCATCTAAGATCTTTACTATTGCTGTAGAGCAGCTATGTCCTAGTCGAAAACCAGACTGAAATGGGGACAAAAGGTCAAATCTTTTTATGAGTTCCGAGATTTGCATTGCCATGAGGGACTCAAAAACTTTTGACAAGGATGACAATAGACTAACAGGTCGCAAGCATTAGTTTTTTTCGCTATGGGAATGATCGTCGCTACTTCCCAAGCATCAGGGAAGCATGCACTTGTGAAACAATGATTGAATATGTGGGTGAGCGGGCTGATGATGAATGGTTAAATAATTTTTATAAACTTAATTGATATTCTTTCACTTTCATCAATAGCAACAAACTCAAAATTACTTAGAGATTCAGAACTTAAAGGCCTTGGATCAAAGGCAAGCCCATTATTTGGAGACGTAGATCTGGCGATAAAGTATTCGTTTAGTGTATTAGGATCAATTCGGCAAACATCGGATTTCACACTGCATACACCAGCTTGTTTTAAATTGCTCCAAAGCTTTTAAGATGGTTGTGATGAACTTAGTTTGGACATAAAAAAAAATGCGCTTTGCTGATCTAACTGTAGAGTTAGCTATGTTTCTCGCACTTTTGTGTTGTTCCCAATTTGATGTTGTGGGATTTCTTTTCCAACGATTGTAAGTTGTATTACGTTTTTTGAGGACTAATTTCACATTATTTGTGAACCAGGGACAGCTAATGTTAGTTACTCGGCGAGTGACCAAAGGCACATGCAAGTCAAAAAGTTGTAAAATTCTACATATAAAATACCCTAGCTTCTCAGTAACAGAACTCATGAACCAACACTCGGACCAGTTAATACTAGACATGTCACTAAACAATGAGCCGTAGTCAATGTACTTATAATCCCTAAAAGTAATTACTTTTTCAATAACAACTGGTGTAATATTTACATTTAAAGAACAGAAAATGAGATCATGGTCAGAAACAAAGGTGATCTTGCAGTTTTTGTAATAGACAGTTTTCTAGACCTTAAGTTAGACCTTAAGTTAGTTCAAATCAATGGATTCAAAAACAAGCTGAATAAGATTCTTGATTTAATATTTATCAGCAATAACTAAAAACTTTAAAGTGGAGGAATCGGCTTTCCCATTTGCTCCTCAGACATGCATCATATTCCGCTAAAGGTGGTTTTTGAGTTTTATAAATTTTTGTTACCCGCATCTAATTATAGTTCTACCTCTAATTTCAATTTTAACTTATGCAATTTTAAGCTACTTAATCGCGCGTTTTCTGGTGGACTCATTTAGTTTATTTAAATCTACTATTTCTAATGTTTGTAATGAATATATACCTCGCACTCATAGAAAAAAACTACAAAATACCTTGGTTTACACCTGAGCTTATAAAACTTAAAAATCTCAGAAACAAATTTTATAGATTACTAGCTGAACCCTGTGTGCTTCGCTACCCCCTCGTTTAAAATAAAATTAAAAGTATTTATATATTTACAAAAATTTATTTATTTAATTTAATTATTGCAATGCTTCGCCTCTTTTTTTGTTGTAAACCAATTAGAATTCAGCGCTGAATCGCATGTAATTTGCTTCATGCTCCCCCTTTTTATTTTTAGACCAATCAAAAAGCAGCAATTACACAATCAGCTGTTTCGCAGTCTGTTGTGGGAGAATGAGAATGGGGTTACACCTTTCTCTATTTTAATTAACACGTATTATAAAATCAGCTGTTTTGAAGACAGTGGTAGAAGAAAGAGAATTGAGCTACCCCACTATTTTAATTAATATGTATTTTAATGATTTTAATGACATGATTTGTGGTATAGCCGTTAATAAACGTAGTAAAAAAGTAGGTGCAGAAGTGTGCATGGTCGAAAAATATTATCATGTAATAAGTATTCCTGAGTCAAAGCTGAACGCTGTGAAAATTTAAGATCGGTTATCAGGTCCAGCCTCCAATATATCGCAAACAAAGGGGCGTGCTCCGCCCACTTTTCTTTTGGTACGTATTTCTATTCATGCTAATACCATATATAGCAAATACTGCCGCCGTTGGTCAAAAAATGCCCAAGATATGACGATTTTAAAATTTGGGTTATATGGGCGAGGCCACGCCCCTTCGTCCACTCACAACTTTATATAGTCAAGAATTTATTATTTCGTAAGAATATCCTATTGTGAAAATTTAATGATGATCGGTCCAGTAGTTAAGACTATATTGCGATTTTTAATTTTCCTAAAAAGGGGCGTGGTCCCACCCACTTTTCTCCTGGTACGTATTCCTAACTATGCCAATACCATATGTACCAAATAGCATCAACGTAGGTCAAAAAATGCCCAAAATATGGCGATTTAAATTTTTAGGTTATATGGGCAGTGCCACGCCCCTTTGTCAAACAAAAACTTCATATAGCCTTTTATTCTTTCCAGATTCATAGTAAAATGCTGTGAAAGTTTCAGGAAGATCGGTCCAAGGGTTTGGCCTCCTATAAAGCACAAACAAACAAACAAACAGACAGACATTCATTTTTATATATATAGATTGAAAGCAGATTTATTATAATTAAAGTAAAATGGGGCGAAAAAGGGGGATTTGGTAATAAAAAATCTATGGCTACCTTACCTGTAGATAAAAACTATATAAAACTTTAGGTAAATACATATTACAAAAAAAGTATTTTGTATAGCAAACATTGTTAGTGGTATAAGTAAGTATCTGAATTAAAAAAGGGGGCGGTGAAGTGGGCGTGGTTCATAGTAATATGGCGACGTTAACAGTATTAAGAGCAATATACTACCAAATAAAAAATAATCCGTTGGAAGGAACAAATTTGTACAGAGAACAAAAAGTTTAAAACTTAAATTTGGCGTGAAAAGGGGCATAAAAGGGGGCGTGGCGTAAGAAATGTTTATTTCTACCTCGCCTGGAGTATAATGTGTATACAATTTGAAGTAAATCTGTTAAAAACTATATGGGAGCCATTACATAATTTTAAAAAAGTGGGCGTAAAAGTGGGCGTGGTCAAAA